>DWNE01009906.1:0-10627 GCA_018249875.1 Cecropterus toxeus
CGGCAACCACACCCTTCCACCGAAACGCAAGAACTGCTTCACGCTAGAAATACGTGTGGCGGTGGTACCTCCCCGGTCAAACTGCATTGGATCCGGCAAAAAACTCAGCGGGTTTGTTATTTTTTTCTTTGTATTTTTTAAAAAATTGTTCATTAAATCGGCAATAAAAGCTAGCTCCAGTAACTTGCCGTACATTTGACTAAACTATAGGGTTTTTTGGCAAGATACGCTACGCTGTGACATTTAATTGATTAATTATGTATTATTAGTATTAATATATACTGGCTATTGTATAGTTCATTTGACATATGAATCATTTTCTAGTCTTACTACATAGTTGCATTTTAGGTACATTAAAACTAATTAAGTCTAAAGCCCATACTCAAAGCTACCTAGGGCTGCCACGAATTCACGTTATCACTTATCATATTGGTGAACGTCAAGCCAGCGATAAGCACTAGCCCGATGGCAGACAACGCAGATAAGATAGTTGTTGTCAACTGAAAATGGTTGGGGGATGGTGTACAATGAATTTGAATAGTGTAGTAACAGACGCTTATTTCGATTGCCTTTATTATGGTTATCTAAATATAACGTCTTTTTTATATTAGTACCTACGTATTGCCTTTATTATGGTTATCTAAATTCTTTCTCTCTTTCTTTTTTATATTAGTACGTAATATTACAAATTTGGTTAAACGCGCTGATCTCAGGAACTACTAGTTCGAATTGAAATAAAGATTTATAGTTTATAACTAGTAACATCGCTAAAAACATAAAAACCTGACTCGACGACATACGCTCGAAAAATATTACCTTCCTTCTAACGCAGTCGAGTAAAAATATTCTTGTATTGAATTGTAAGTACATTTATTGAGAAAAGCTAGATATAGTTCGTTGTTTTTTTGTAGTAACGGGTAAAACCGAGGAGCACAGCTAGTAATATAAATAAAGTAGGTTTAGACATGGGCGTCGCCAAGTACGGGCAGGGGGGGAAATGCCCCCCCCCCCCCCCGCCCTAAAAGACCGGATGGTCAAAGGTAAAAAAATGCATGTATTATTTTCACGAAGTTGACGTTGTGAAAAAAGTGTAGAAAAAATTTAAATTGTATTATGTAAAGAAGCGCACAGATTCCAACTCAAATAATAACAAAGTCTCAATCTGCCCCGCCCTCCCCCTCCTCCCCTGACCATACATCCTTAATCTGCCCCTCCCTATAGGGAATCCTGGCCACGCCTTTGGGTATAGATTGCACCCCGATGCCGGCGGCAACGGCAGGAAACAGTAAAACATAAAATTTTGAATTTAATTTGCAAATATAAAAAAAAATTGATTTTAAAATTACACAAACTTAGATAATAATTAGGACTATAGTTACATACCTACATGATTTTCTATTTATTTTGCAGCACAAATAGATATAATTGTTTACATTTAAAATTAGAGCATTTGCTCTAAAAATGTCCTTTGTTAGATTTCAGTATATTTATGCAACATTTACAAAATATTTTAACAACTTTAAGGACCAGCTGAAACGTGATATTTAAATTATTGCCCAATATTAATAGCCTCAAGTATCTACATTACTGGTTAAATAAATGTTTATTTTAAAATTTGCACATTCACATATACCTACTTCTCAAACACTTCTGTATTACATATACCTATTTCAAATACGATTGGCGACAATATTATGTATACGTTTATAAATAATAATGTGTTTACATAATCGATATAACATCATTCCCAGCTTGTATAATGATATATTATAACAGACTTAACTCGGCGTAAGTGAAAAATCCGGCAAGTGCGTGACGGACTCACAGACGAAGGGTTCCGTTCCATTGTCTATAAAAACGGAAAAACATAACATGGGAACCCCCGTAAATACTTATTTTATTTTGTTTTTAGCATATATGTTATAGCAGCAACAGAAATACATCATCTGCGTAAAATTCAACTATCGAGCTATCAACATATAATGTGATATGATGATGATGATATACTAACTGGTGACACAGACGGACAGCAGAGTCTTAATAATAGGTTCCCATTTTTACCCGAATTTTTAGTGTACGGAACCCGAAAAAGATTGTGATTCAATTGTCGTCATTATCCAACATCGTAATTCAATTTACCTATACAAAATGCTAAATCACTGCACTGTAGGTACGTAAGTAATGTAGATGTATTGTATAATGAGTGTTGACTTTACATGTTTTGTTTGTTATTAATAGGAATATGAATTGTGTGGAGAATACTCGCGTAGGTATGTGATGGTTCGTTGCGCCGCGAACGTTGTCGTGCTATTGCTGAATCATGCGTTTTGGGATATTCCCAGATATTTCATTGAAAACAGAATCAGTGTTATCACATTTCTAACGTGGTAGAAAAAACGAAATTCGCAGCGAGAGCAGTTCTAACATTTCATGAGGCTACCGTCATAGTCTTCAGGAGTTATAACGCTTTTTCAGGAGTTTCAGGATTTTCAGGAGTTATAATTCAGATAGAACCCTTGTTCCATGTGAAGTTGCTTACAGACGTCCTTGTGAAGCAGTGATCGCTACTTCAGATACTGAGCAAGTACTTTTCGACAATGCAACAGACAAGTAATACGATTCGCCTATATTTATCACCGTTGTCAGTATTATTGTTATGTGCCCTTAGTACGAGTTTAATAAATTTCCTCAAAGGACTAATGTTACGGTTTTTTCCTACATCGCAAGTGAACGTTCATTGAAATGTTGGACGAAAATATTTGAGAAAACATAATAAGGTTGTAGTGAGGGCCTTATAATCGTAATACAATACGTCTTTATTACACTAAAATATAAATAAAAATAACAAAGGCTTAAAGGACACATAATGTAACCTTTAGTGGCTGACACAAAACATTTAGAAGGGAGGATAAGGGTGTACAAAAGTATAACTTACGTCTTTATAAAAATATAAATATATCGCAGGTTAAAGGACAGAAGTAACAAAGTAAGCTTAATTAGGCGCCTTAGGGAATGCCGGACCGATTTATGCCCCTGCAACACGTTACGCATGCGTTGGCGGGTGGCAACAAGCTGTCTACTCGCGGTCCAATTATCTACTGCTGTATAATAGACGGATAGACACGCAAATTACTACCGATATTCATGAAGTGGGTGTGGTAATGTAACGTCAAATATTTGGCGCTCGAAATGCGTCAACGGCTCTATTATTTGAATTTCACGTGCCGATTTTCATCCTATCTGTTAGCACCTTGGGAGTTTCGTATAGTACATATCTATGGAGGAGAGGTAAGGTAAAACCCTCTCCAAATTAACAAAAAATATTTACTTAGTTTAGGGAATATCTCCAATGAAAAAAATTAAATCCATCCATTTATTTTTAATCAATTTCAAAACCTCTATGCACCATCCACCTTAATTCCGTAAAAGAATCCATCTCTCCATTTAATATCTTAGAATCAGCTATATAATTCTACTTACAATGATATTAAGACCAACTAAAACCCCGAACTCTAATAGCTTTCCCGCCAAAATTATTATTTTTTAAATTGCTATAACCAAAAAATACGTCCAGCCCAATTCTTGAAGTGAAAAATGTTAAGCAGTTCATCATTTTTTTAAATTACTTTTTTTTAAGGTTGAAACAACGTAATAAATGTAAATCGCCAACATAAGCAGATGTTGGCGATTTACATAGACCTCCATCCAATAATTGTGACTGTGATTGTTCAAAATTAAGAGAGAACGTTTTACTTATACATTAGTTAGCACCACGACAATTTAGTACGATATAAAAGAAACAACCCTTTGAAGGGATGAGAAATAGATATACAGGCAGGGCAATAGGGTTTATTTCTCTATGGTTCTCTTAATAATATCTTGTATGAAAAACCTTAAGCGGCAATAATTTTAAATTGAATTAAACCTACATAATTAAGCGCGAATATGTAACATAATATTTTTTGAGATAATAAAAACAAAATCATATTTGAACTCCCCGGCGGGGAATCGAACCCCGGTCTCGCACGTGACAGGCGCGGATACTAACCACTATACTACCGAGGATTGATTATTAAGGATGAAATTTTGAACTAAGTTTTTCGAAATCATGTATTCAAACATGAAAAGAAATCTTATTGAAGTAAATTGTTTATGTATCAATCTTAGACTGTTGTATTATGTTGAATCTTGAGGATTTTTAATTGATAAAAGCACTATAATTTTAAAATAAATGGAAAATGGAGATTCAGTGCTGTTTAAGCGTCTTTTGTAAAACTAGACATCATTTAAAAATTAAATATACAATATTTAATATAATATATTGTTTACTACCAGTGAAGCACAGCTGTGAGTGTAAAAAGGAGTTATAAAAGTGGTAAAGCAAAAAAAAAAAAACAAATTAAGTTCCTTCAGTTTAACGGATTTTGCAAAGATATTCCTATTTTCAGTGTATTACCATTTCACGATAATTAACTTGGAATTGGTTGCTTTAGTATTGGTATTATATTATATAATACTTATACATATAATAATTATATAATACTTTTCATGGGCGTATATAAAGACGGGCGGATTTAAGGGGCCCGAACCCCTCCCCTCCGTAGCATAGGGTAAAAAAACAGAGACAAACAGAACCTTTTTCTACCGATGACCCCTGTTGGACCCTAACAAAGCTATAATTACACCAGTACTACATAAATACTATTAAGGTACCTCATTTAACCACTATTGTGGTTGTGTTCTACGTAAATAAATCACAACCATTGAAACCTCACTTTAATGAAAACATAGTCCGTCTAAAGAGTAAAACAGATGTGGACGGGACGGGGCAAGATTATGATATGTATTATATACGGAGAATTTAACGTTACGTGGATCGTGAACATGAAAACGTTTTCACGATCCATGAAACTGGGTAGAAATGTTGATAAAAAGAAATCAAAACCACAATCGTAAGTAATAGTAAGTATAATAGTGTTAAATAATAAATCATCTTAAAGGACAAAGGATTAAAATTAAAGGATTTATTGATCGAAAAATACTACATAACAAGTCAATGGAATAATGATCACTGATAAACTTCCCCATATCACCCAGATGAGCTTTTAAAACTTTTTAACGTAATAAGCCTTTAATTACATTTTTTTTTCTTTTCCATGAACCACCACTTGGCCATTTGGTTAAAAATAATTTCTTATGAATAATTTAATTGATCCATCCCTGACAGGAGTTGACGAAAAAAGTCCTACTTTTTATTATTACAAATACAGGTTAAAATCTGCGCGGAACAGGACTTATTGTTTAAAGTTCTAAACTTCTGGACTCCACGGGCTTTCCACTGGTCTGGGCGCAACTGGGATCCAATGTGTACCTGTGTACTATATATTACGTAGAATTATAATAATATCTGGATATATATTAAAATATTAAAATAAATAATGTGGCAGCCCTAACACAATATTGTTTGTGTGAGCATTGTGTATAGTGTGTGTAAGCAGTCCAATTTACAAATTCTGTTCGATACCTATGTAACAATTTTTGTTATGTGGTGTTTGAATTAAACCTTTTTAATTAAAATTCACTATGATTTAAGATTAAATATACGTAACATAAATTTATAATTTAACTACAGAATAAATAAATAAATTTAAAAACCTTTACTTTAATATTTTTCCAATGGCAAGTTATTAAATTACAGTTTCTGAACGAATGCTATGTGAGGCTTTTCCTTACAACGCCATCTATGTTTAATTTCAGGAAAGTGGTTACTCACATTTGAATTGCTTTTAAAATGTTTTTAAGCAAATTGTATAGTAAATAATAAAAAAAATAGTCAAATAAATTGATAAATTATAAGAATAAGGTTCATATATTACAGTTAACTGCTATATTCGACTTAAAACACGGAATATTTAATGAACATTCAAATTTTCGCGCCTTCATATGCAACGCCTGTGCCACCTTGCGTCGAAAACTGGCAACCACAGTGAACAAAGAGAGCTAGCTAGCCACCACTAGAAATTAAGGTTGTGTTTTATCTCTATCCGACGGGTACGTACATTTCGAGTGCGAATGGGATGCCGTCTACACTTTCGGCCATCAATTCATAACCATCTTTCTTTCTTGTGCAACTGTTTCTCCCGTGTTCTAGGATCTAGTGCGAACGCAGGATGGACGCCATTCGCGCGAGATAATTTTCGCCATCGCTCGGGCAGCGAGAGTGTAAATCAAGTGCCGGGCGTGGAGTATGCTATATGTGTGACTGGTGCGTACGGAGATCGGTGCGGTGCGGAGAGCTCGAGTCGAGGCGGCGAGGAAAGCTCGGCGCGCGGTCCGAGGCATGGCGGGCGCGAGCTGATCGGGCAGCGGCGTCCGCTCGCGCTCCGCCGCCAGCCCGATGCGAGCGGTGGAGGTTTTATGGGTATTTGCGTGAGTTGCCGGCGCCGCGAGCGAAAGGCACCAGAGAAGCGTTGGGTGCCGGGCGCGAGCGGGTACACTAAGGGCGCGGCGGCAGAGCTGCTGCCGCGGCGCTGGCACCTGCCAGCCATGGCAAACTCCATCTCCAACATCAAGATGACCAACCCGATCAAGGGCTTTGTAAGCAAGCGCCGGAAACGCTACATAAAGGACGGCTTTAATTTGGACCTAGCTTGTATCCTTTTGTGTGTGATCAGTGATGTTATCGGTGGTCCTCGACGGACGAGCCCCGCCGGGTCGCCGCGCCTTCGGGTCGGTCGCCACGGCTGGCTCGCGATGGAGCTCGGGTAAGCTGCAAGCATATTTATATTCCCCAAGGGCACTCGACTCGTAACTCGTTCGTTGCTTTCATCTGGCACCACGATTCCGCCTCTTTTTGAGGTTATAAGCGTTTAAATAATCAATTTGCATTAAAATTTACGGTCGTAAATGTCCAAGCGAGTCATCTGACGGGTCGTATTTAGATTACAAGGTCTCCACGGGAGTGTAAAGTAGTCGTCGAAACGTTAGTGAAAATGTTTACCAAAAGTTGCGTACGAATCTAAACCTATAAACGAGTGCACACATAACCATGTCGCTATCTTGCATAGCAACAAGCCATGTAACCTATATCTCGTATGCGCGATATACCACATACACATAGAGACAGTCTGATAATCATTGTAAAGAAGTAAGATAAACATCATTTCTGTGTTCATAAGTAGATTTTAGTGGAGCTCCAGTAATCAATGTCATGTGTGATTTCCCTGTCCTGTAGGGCTAGTATAAATCCATGGCCGTAAAGGTTATTTCCTGAGTGCTGGAACCTTGAATATTGTTTAATATTCTAATCCAATACATTATTCAGCTTTAACAATTAGAACATGATTGGTATTTCAAATGAGATGTGTTGTGAGGCAATTTTTAAACCTATTAATAAAATGAAGTGATTATAATTCCTACCACTACATTCATGACCCTTTGTTGATTTAATAGTTATGGCACTGATGTGTAGTCTGAAAGATTGTTTCACTCCTGAGAATGCTTAAGTTGTAACGAAATTTGCTTAATAAAAATTAGACATCCAAGGCCATGTACTAGAACAGTGATGAGATAGTTTTAGAGTGTGAATAAGTTATAAAATATTATCTAAAAGTGTTAGAGCCTTTTGCAATTTGACTCTATAGCATTGCTGTCACATCTACTTCTACCCCATAACAATGTTAAAGAGTACTGTGTTGCGGTTTGAAGAGTGGGTTAAGGGTAACATCCATGTTCCAACTTAGTACTTGATTGGTCAACACAAAGATCTGTGGTGAATGTTGGGTGGGACTCATGTTTTTCGACCTGATTAAAAGTGGCCACTGTGACACGTGGATATCTGTAATCCACCCCAGGTTGGATCAGTCACAATTAGCCAAAAATGTGTTGCTACTCCCGAGGACTAATTTGGAATCCTTCGGATAAGTATATCTTACAACACTCTTTAAACCAGAACACAACAGCGCATAAAACATGTGTAATAACACATGCAGGTACATCTAGAGTCGAATCACAAAAAGTTCTACCTCGATTGAATCCACCGGTAGAATCCACCATTGGTAGTTGCCAATATAATCACGTGGGATTACTGATGTCCTTGGTTGACGCTAGCCACTCTACTCAGATGTACTGCATGTCCATTGGCTTCTACAATGTAATAAAAGGACCAGGTCATTAAAGGGTAGTAAAACTATTGTAATTAATTTCACGTAGGGTGCATTTAAAATTGAGTGACTGAATGTAAAGAAAAAAAATAGTGAACATTCTCTATGAATATATAAAACCAATAAGTGTGAGTCGGGCTAGCATATCTAGGTTCCATTCACTACATGGATCTTACTATTTACAAATTAAAAAAATCTTAAGAACATTAAATTTATGATTTTAGAACAAACTGTAACAAATATTGTAAACAAATAGAACTGGTAAATACATACATACTGGTATCATATATAAAACTGGTTGGCAGAATGGATGTATGTTTGTTACTGTTTGACATTAAAACACCTGAATTAACACAGGATTCTTTTCACTTTTTACACTCATAGCCCCACAGTAGGATCGTCTCCTGTGTAGTGGGTGCCATGGACACACAAAGACAAATACACAAACACCCGTACCCAAAACAGAAATATAAATTCATCATTTATATTTCTGCCTGGCCAGAAATCAAACCCGGGACCCACAATGCAGTTCGGTATGGTGACCGCTCTGCCACACAGGTTGTTTATAAAAATGCATATACTGTTAACATTTTAAGTTTGTATCCGTTTAAATATTATCTATGCGATTCAGTAGTATGACAGACACAGACAGACTTTTTGATAGTCTTACCTATGTATCTGTAAGAAAAATTCAATAAGTCAGTTTGGTGTTAGATGGTTGGTTACAACCTATGGGTTGCCAGTGTACAGAGATTTCATCTAATTTTTGTTCTTGTTTGGTATCTCATTTGAAGTAAGATTCAAGTATTTGTTGTTATGTGAACGTCGTTTTCTTGTACCGCTTAGTAATTTGAAGTAAAGGATATTTAAAACTAAATTTCCCATATGTTTTAACTTAGTTACTATCATTCAACTTAGATCATAAACTGCATAATTTCTTAAGCTATCCGAAGCCATTAAAATCAAAAAAATCTATTTTTTTTTAATACTGCTTTTGCAGTTCTCATTAGTAATGATCATGACAATGTGGTAATTAAAATAGGAGATCAGAAAGTGGGATTCTATAATTACACGTTTTAATCTTAATTATTTAACTGTGAGTCAACCACGAGACAGAATTGTAAGATAAAAGAGCAGACAATAAATAATAATTGGATCTTAATAGCAAAGTATGATAGAGTAATTGATTGGCAAAGGTTTGCATGCAGAGGTTATCATTGTTGCATGCAATTATATTTAAAGAGGTATTCCTGTGTTCATAATGATTGAGTTACTTCCTGGAAAGAACTGATAAGGAGCTAGTTTCTATTTAAGTGAAATCTTCTTTAGGGGCATTGAGCAGTTTTTGGGTGAACATAAATCTTAGGTCTTGCATGACAACCTGCGTGACGAAGCTGTCACCATACTAAAGCCGGCGATGCATTGGTGACTCCTCTGGTGTTGCAAATGTCCATAGACGAGGGTGACTACTTTCCATCAGGGAGCCCGTCTGCCTTATCGTTAGGTTTAAGTATTAAAAAAAAAAGAAAAAATAGAGGTCTACCCAGCAGTGGGTCTCGGGTTTGATCCCCGGCCAGACAGACATCTGAATGATGAGTTTAGATTTCTGTTTTGGGTCTGGGTATTTGTGTGTCCATGGCACCCACGACACAGGAGAAAATCCTACGGTGGGGCTATGAGTGTAGAAAGCGTTTTTTTATGAGTGTAGAAAGCATCATCGTCACTGAACCGCTCTCCTTGAGCTATATGTATACTGTGTATGTATGTACATAGATATACTTTTGTGCGTTATTTTTTGAAGTTTTCACCTCTTGACTATCTTTATTTTTACATGGAATTAAGTCAGTACCATACAAAATTTATGTCTAGACTTCAGGCTTATGTCTTACCTTGCTAACGAGGTAGACTATAAGTATGTGACCTGTTTATAATATAATTATTCCCTTTAATTTTACTTTGTCACTAAAGTTAAAGGTAAACTAAAATCATGGGCACAGCTGTTAATGTAAATAAAACATGTAGGTATTACTTATATATACTGTGTACATTAGATAAGTAACCACTATATTCAAATACTCGTATTCACATAGTAACTTGTTGTAAGCTACAATGTTGTGGGTACCTCGTTCTGGATGTATGAGGCAATATCAAATAAATAATGCACAAGTGAAGAATAAGGAACCCGATTCATAATTTTGATTGTCTCACAATGGTCCTGATAAAAATGTAATTAGTAAACTGGATTGATTTAATAAGACATTAACTTTATCATAATGGCACTTTTTGACTTATCAGTTTAGTTAAACTAATTCTGTAAATGGTCTTAATTGTACGGTCTATTTAGAATTTCATAATATTTATTTGCATAAATTTAATGGTGTGTTACTTAATATAGAATTTCTGTATATACTTATTATAAGTCGTCCCATTTACCCAAAGAAAAATATTAAATTAAATCAACGCGC
>DWNE01009907.1:0-10626 GCA_018249875.1 Cecropterus toxeus
GATGTGCAGGTTTCCTCACGATGTTTTCCTTCACCGTAAAGCAGTGATAATTAAATTCTAATACGCACATAATTTTGAAAAATCAGTGGTGTGTGCCTGGGATTCGAACCCCGGATCTTCGATTGCCATTAGGCTATATGTTCTTTTAAAGCACCAATTCCTTAAAAGCAATATATCTGAATCTAAATGATCCCAAAAAGAACGAACTAGAAACATATTTGAAAACCACAAGCAGACTCAAATTTTATTAATCCGAAAACACTACTGTTATTAGGTAGAAACAGTTGTCGCGGTTGTGCGTCCGGAGTCGAACCACAAAGACTAACCTTTCAAAAATGAAACAAAATAACTAAAACCTGAAACAAAACAACTAAAACCTGAAACAAAACCAATCCAAACTCACATATAACTACGAGTAATACTGAGAATTTTACTTTATTAGGGTACCGTACCCAAATGGTAATAATGAAACCCTATTATTAAAACACCGCACAAGTATTCCTGTTGCCGCTATAACAATAAATACTAAAAACAAAATTAAAAAATATTTAAGGGGGGCTCCCCTACAACAAACGGGATTTTTTGCCATTTTTTTATCGATAATGTTGCGGAACCCGTTTCGCGCGAGTCCGACTTTCACTTGGCCGATTTTATTTATCACTGATTAATGTTTGCTTGCGACTTAGATACGAATTAATAAAAATATATTACCAACTTACCATATGAATATAATTCCAATTTCTATCACTAAACACTTTTGTTCTATCATGTGTACTTAGAATTATTCATTAGAATATAATAATAATTGTTAACTAGGCATTACTTTTTCTTAATTATCCCATTTTGCGTATTCTTAATAAGATTAAATAATAATTATTTAAGTATAATTAAGCTTGTTCAAATGATTTTACGCTTTATTTAAAGGTTTAATAAGCGTTATAATTGTTTGCAAGTTATGGTATAAAATGGCTTTTAAGCAACTTGAACCTGTTTTGAATGTAGTTATTGATTTACAATTTGGTCCATTTGTAGGCATTTACAAACATTAAATAAAGTGCATCATAACGATTAATGTTTTCCGGCGATGGTTCTAAGATATGTTTTGTCAAAATCGGTTCAACCATTACATGGAGGCTATGAAGAATTTCAGGGAGTGAAAAATCGAAGACTATCCTTTTATTAAAATTAATGTGTGTTATAGGGCCCATAGTAACACAAACTCGATAAAAACTCAAGTGTCTATCTATTAAGGTTCCAAAGATAGAGCCTTGTGGAGCCAGATGGACAGACAGCAGAGATTTAGCAATAGGATTTGGTTTTACTATGGTGACGGAACCCTAAATAGAGTTGTTTAAAATCAATAAAAAAATGCTTTTTTTTCTACTTTGTTGAAAAAAAAACATTTTTTGCACGTAATAAATTCAAGTTCAACCGTTGACCTTCTCTTCGGCGATGCAACGATTAAACCTGAACAATCTTATTTACAGTACAAAGTCCGTTCACGTCTTATTCCAAACCAGTTGCAGCGACTGTCGATTGTGGAACTATTTATCGTTGTAGGGAATATCTTAAAACAATAAGTGCGAGTCGGGCTCGCGCACAAATGGTTCTAAAAAATGACGTTTGTTGTAAGGACCTCGAAATATATATTTTTTTATTTTTTTATTCTGTTTTAGTATTTGTTGTTGTATAGCGGCAACAGAAATACATCATCTGTGAAAATTTCAACTGTCTTAGCTTTCTGTCGTCTGTCTGTCACAGACAGACGGACAAATGAACAGCGGAGTCTTAGTCGTTAGGTCGTTTTTATCCCTTGGATACGGAACCCTAAAATCTACAACGACATTTCAACAAAGCGTATCCGCATGAAAAAATGTGACCTACAATCTTTTTGCGTACTACCCGCGCGAGCTTACATCCGCGACATGTCCACTTATGGTTCAAGAATAAATTATTAAATATTTTAAATTATATCTTGTAAGAATTTGCCTTAATCGTAAATTCGTCTGTAATGAGACGTCCCGTCCTATTCGGTTTAGTTTGTGATATTGAGCGATGGAAGGATAGGCAAGGATTTTATATAATATGTATAAAATAAAGAACATTTTTTTATATATGGGTAGAGGTCCAGTTAAAAATAAAATAAAATTTATGAGTGTGAAAAATAATTAAAAACTCTTTCTTCTTTTTTTTTTATAAATATGAAGTAGCAAACGAGCAAGCAGCCCGCTTGATGGTAAGTGGTTACTGCCGCCCATGGACATTTGTAAGCAACATCATAGAGAACAGGGGTTCTATATGAAGTCGACCACAGATGCGTTGGTACTCCCGAGGACTGAGATGGTCGCCTCGTATAAAAGTGAGCCGGTATGTTCTTTGTATATTAATAACACACGTTATCTTACAAAACATCACTAAGCAAATAGCGTTCGAGGCAAATATTTTCTTGTTTTATCGCGGAAACAGTAGGTCTATTGGTTGTAGATGCCGCCGACTATAGTTGTCTAAACATAAATAGATAGATAGGTATTATCTGACGTCAGGCAGGATAGATATATATATAAATAGATAGATAGGTATTACATGACGTCAGCCACATATGTTGTTACCCCGAGGAATAAGAGCGTCTCGTATTAGAACTCTATACTACAACAAAATTCAAATCTACCTTTAAATCAAAACAAAAGCGTCTAACACAAATGTATTTTTTTTAAATGTGTTAGAACCAGTGTAGTTCGACCGGGGAGGTACCACCGTCACACCTATTTCTAGCGTAGAGCAGTTCTTGCGTTTCGTTGCAAGGGCGTGGTTCCCGGCTCACTTGTATATGAGGCGACCATCCTAGTCCTCAGGAGTAACAATATCTGTGATCGAATTCAGCTGGAACCCCTGTTCTATATGAAGTTGCTTACAGATGTCTATCGGCGGCAGGTACCACTTACCATCAGGTGGACTGCATGCTCGTTTGTTACTTCAATATGATAAAAAAGATGGCAGAAATATGGCAGAAATGTGGCGGGAATGCCTACCATCTTTAAAATAGATTTAATCGTGAATTAATAAGCTGATATGATTAAAATCAGAGTTAGGCAAATGTTATTCAAATAACGAATAATAATAATTATTCGTCATTTGAATAATTTTTCTTTGAATAAACTAAATTATTTATTACTCGCGAATTACTATAGAAAAATTATTCATTCGTTATTCGAAAAAAAATGCCCACTCTGATTAAAATCTATACGAATATAATTTAATTAAAATTAAATTACTATACCTAGAACTAGATATATGTATGTGAATATGTGCATGTAAGTACTATAAGCGCGTGTGCACGCACTTGTCATTCAATTGACATTTATATGCCAAATTGTTTAAATTTTTACTTTCGATACTATTTATAAAGAAACTAAGAACAAAAAATTTGTGGGCACTATAAAACAGACGACGACTTTTAAAAGCCTTTGTCCCAAAATCGAGAACATTTTACAGCCCTTTTGGGTTAGTAGGTTTTCTCAGCATTCGTTCCTCTATTTAATCGTTTGATATATAATTTCAATAAATACGTAACTTTAAAAAAATTGAGATTTTTGCCTGCGATTTGTTCTCGAGGTATAAAGGCTTTTCCACCTTAAACTATCAAAAGGTACCCGACGCCATATTATGTGGGATTTTTAACGCAATAAAACGCCCCCAGTTGTTCAAAGCGCTACGAAGAGGACTCCGGGATCTCTAAAGCAACCGGAATCCTTTGAGCTAGTTGCCCCATTGGGCTCCATGCATATGAGTGGCCCGGCTGACAGCACCGTCTGGTCTTTAAGACGCTATATGACGTCATATACTGCCGTGTTTCCCAGGGTCGCTTGGCTGGGTGGTTGCGAGCTCCACTGCTCGCAACCACGGTATCTCCTGTTTAGTTGCCCCTAACTGTACCGTTACCTGTTACTGTACTGATACCGTAGCACTGTTCGGATCCCGGGGATCTAACGTTACAGGGACGGATATTATTTCCTAGAGTCGAAATCCGAGAGGCTCGAGAAATGAATATAATCTGCTTATCTATCTTTTTTTTTGTCGTGGCAAACTGTGAAAGTTTTGTATAGGCCTACAAGACACAAATTTTCATTTACGTATTATTTTTTCTCTTACTACCATTGAATCGCCACACGATTTCAACAAGAAGATCCGGCAAGAAAGTCCCTCTGAGTTTGTCTTTTTTCTGACCGTGACTCAAATCTTATTTGAGAATGTTTTAGGGTTGAATATCTCCAATCAGCATATTGATGGCTTAATGGAAAAATAAAAACGTTAATTAGATCACATTAGTCAAATATATTAATCAATGTCGTCACGGAGAGGAACGAAGATGATTGTTTTTTAATTTGCTTTGTTTGCGCAATATTTTAAATTAATGATTTACGAGAAATACTTATCAAAAACTTTGTGGTTGTGCAAATGAATTGTGTTATGATTACCGCAGACATGCGACATTTAGCATCAAACGGACATTCTGGTCTATTGAATCTTTGCAACCCCTTCAGCGTCGGTCGCTATCTACCTACTTTAAAACCTTCAATACAGCAAAACACGGTGCAACAATAACGGAGTAGCAAAACATTTTGACATGGCGATCAAACGCAGCAAATTATTAAAATGTGATATGCAACATAAACTAAATCGCAAAAACGCAATCGATCAAAAGCAGTACGTCTGCTAGGGTTCTTAATGAAGTAGGCAGGTACATATTTGTATTTAATGTAGCACTCTTTTTTTGTTGATGAATAATGATTTTTTATTTTGCTCTATTGAATCTATGTTTTATTTTAATACATTGACTTTTTCCTATATAATTTATTTGTTTCTTACTGACCAAAATAGAAACACAAAAACGGACTAAAGGTTAAATAAAGATTTAAAATAATTAACTTGTAAAACGAGCTCGTATGTAACGGGAAGTGGAAAACGATTGTTCTGGTCACCTCATGTTACATAGTTACTTCGTAGGTATCTGTAGTACATAGGATTACGCGTACATACGATTCTTATGGTATTTCATACGTCATACGTCACAATCCATCAAGCTATTTGGGTTGTAGCCAGAGAAATGGACATACATACATACAAACATACATACATTCACACGCTCGAAAAACGTTACCCTCCTTCTGACGCAGTGGGGTATCAATACTAGATTAGACCCATACTAACATTTGACGCTATAGTTAAAGGTGGTAGAACTCTTTGTGGTTGGACTCCGGAAGAACCAGCACAACACTCATTCCTCCTAATAACAGCAGTGTCGGAAGGGTGTGGTAAGTGAAATATACTTATCCGAGGCGTTCCAACTTAGTCCTTGGTGGTAGCAACGCATTTGTGGCTAACCTCAGATAAAACTTAACTTTACTGGGATTGATATTATATTATATAAATATGCCCATGGGTGGCAGTGACCACTTCCGTCAGATGTTCTGCATGCTCGTTTGCTACTACCATCTTCTGGCGCTTAGTGACATCTACAAACAATCTCATGTAAAACAGGGGTTCTATCTTAAGTTGACCATAGTTGCGTTGCTACTCCTGAGGACTAGGATTGTCGCCACATATGTACATGTAAGTGAGCCGCAATTGCCTTTAAAAATATATTATTACCATAGACCAGAGATCGGCAACCTTTTCAGTCAGAATAGTTAAAAAATATACTTTACAAATTTCAAAGCTTTTTAAAAGCCACAATTGTTTTTATTGCCAACAAGCTTAATTAAATTGGTTTTATTATTGCGTATTGCGAATTAAAGAGCAGCTTAACATCCAAAGAGCCGCATGTGGCTCGCGAGCCGCAGGTTGCCAACCCCTGTCTTAGACCGTTCATTTATCCATCCATCAGCCTTTTGAAGTCCACAGATGGAAATAGGCCTATCCTAATTGAGACTATCAACGCAAAAGTTACACCACTTTTGGAGTTGGAAGTTATCAGTGCAAAAGTGATGTAACCTCCAACAATGCTCTTAGGAGTAATTAATGGATTATTTATTATATATTTAGTATTTTACACCAAAATTGCAATCATAAAAAATTGTGGGTCACCTCGCCTGGCATGCCTGTTGGTGACGTAGCAAGTGTTCATTTTACACAGGAAGACGCTGCCCACCTCCTAGATTTATCCCTTAGTCGTCCCCTAACATATGCACACATTTGCCAGGTGGTAGAACCAATGTTGTTCCACCGGAGAAGTACCCCCTCAACAGCTATTTCTAGCGTGGCGCAGATCTTGCGTTTCAGTAGAAGAGTGTGGTTGCCGGCTCACTTAAATATGAGGCAATCATCTTAGTCCTCGGGAGTAGCAACGCATCTGTGATCGTCTTCTAATAGAATCCCTTTTCTATGTTAAGTTCTTGCAGATGTTCATGGGTTGTAACTACTGACCATCAGGTGGACTGCATTCTCGTTTGCTATTTCATTTTTATAAAAAAAAACGTACAAAGTAAATATAACACTTTATACTAACTTCCACTCTAATACTTATGAAAAGGTATTATTTTATTATGTTCGTTCGTTCTAATCAATCATCAATCGAACGATCAAGCACTTAATTAACAAATTGAAATGTACATAAGTAATTATTCAAACATAAAAATGACTAGTAAAAAAAGTTTCGTAGTTTTTACATAATATGCACAAACAGACAAACTAACAACAAACTGGTTAAGTGCGAGTCGGAAGTCGGAATCGGTTCCGTATCATTATCTATAAAAACGGTAAAAAAGCACGTTTATTGCATGAAAGTCCCCCTTAAAATATTATATTCTTTTTTTAATAGTTGCTATAGTCCCAACAGAAATACATGTTCTGTGAGAATTTCGACCGTCTAGTTATCACGGTTCGTGGATTTAGCTTGATGAGAGACAGAGGAACAGACGGACAGCGGAGTCTTAGTAATAGGGATCCTTTTTTACCCTTTGGGTACGAAATGAAATAAAATGAAACAAAATGAAATAAAATATAAAAAAACAACAAAGTTATAATTGAATAGATGGATAACAATATTATGTGACAGGATGATAAGTGTGTAAAATGATGGAACTCTGTCATAATGACCATCCTGCAATCTTTTGTCTGATTTTTTATAGAAATATTCTTAATGATTACAAATTACAATATTTCGTGTTGTTTTTGTTGTTGTTGCTCTATCATCATCATTAATCCATTACTGTTTCACAGCTGGGATTTCCATAAGCCATGCAATGTTGAGTTCAAATGAGTTCACGCCTGATTTTTTTTTAGCCGCCTGTTTTAGAAGGAAGGTAATGTTTTTCGCGCATATGTACGTTTGTTTGTGTGTATGTCCATTTCTTCGAAACGCGCTACAGCCCAAACAGCTTGACGGATTGCGACATATGACATATCATAATATCATTTCAAGTTGCAGAGTGTAAATAGGGCAAAGGAGGGGGCAACTTCTATGTTATCCATTTCAAAAACATATGACACTTTTATCTTAAATTTTTGAAGGAAACCATATTTATTACTAAACAAAAAACCACTTCATAAAGACAAATAACTGTAACTAAAGGAAAACATTTTTTTAAGCATCGGTTTTTTTTTTGAAATTTTATTAAATAAGATTAGATATTAGATATTTATTTTAATAAAGATTAGTCTTGTTAATCGTTGGAATTGATTTTTTAATCACCGGTCTCTATTTCTAAGATATTTCTACTAGTATCCGTATTTTCTATTATTAGTGTTTGTATTAGCATAACTGTGGGACACTAATTGGTTGACAACGAATACGCAAAGTTGCGGACACAAGTTAGTATATTTATACAATGTCCTATTAGTGCCGGCATATAAGTGTTGTAATGAGGTCGGTATTAAAAAGATAATGACATTTGTAACCTATTATATAGTCACTTATATGTCAAATTCAATGCCGAATTAATCGCTTTATGCTCAATTTTTGGATAGTAAGTTGGTTCGACATTTGTTCGGTAACCACGATTGGTTGAAGGTCTCTGAAATATAAGAGAAAAATGCATACTTATTAGATATTTTGCAATATTATATTGCACATCAGAGAATTAGTATTAATAAGATAAAACATGATGTTGATGAATATACGTATATTTATCCTATCATTATATGCATGTACTATTGTAAATATGTTCATCTGTTTGTTGAAGTGTTAGACCAAATGTAAGACTGATATTATAGGATAGCTGCAAAACTGAACAACTAAATCTAGAACCATGAAATTTGGAGAATAGGTATAATTAATGTTTTTATTTATATGTAAGTAATTGAAGGTTAAGTAGATGTTAAGGGATTAGGTGGAGATGGAATGTTCTGGAAAATGTGAAGTTGTTGGCAATAATACATCTGCTTTGAAATCTTCACCAGAATCCATATCGCCCTGCTATCCAATGTGCATTGAAGAGTCTAAAAAGAGATATCGTGAAAGAGGATGCTATGCTTATGCAACCCGGGCTGTCTCCAATCATATAACAAGTGGTAGAACCAACGTAGTTCGACGCCCATCGAAGTACCATCGCCACACCTAATTCTAGCGAGAAGCAGTTCTTGTGTTTCGGTGGAAGGGTGTGGTTGCCGTCTCACTTTTAAATGAGGCGACCAGCTCAGTCCTTGGGAGTAACAACGTATCTGTGGTCGACTTCATATAGAACCCCTGTTCCTATATGAAGTTGCTTACAAATGTCCATTGGCGGCAATAACCACTTACCATCAGGTGGGCTGCTTGCTCGTTTGCTATTTCATATTAATAAAAAAAAATCAAACCTTTGGAAATGTAACAAGCTGAGAAGCAAAGATTGCTTAAGATGGTCGCCTCATATGTTAGTCAAGTATCTATCCACGTTATGAAGGTAATATTACAATTTCTGGTTCAACTTCAGAAGCACCACCCTTAGACGTATTTCTGCCAATAACAGCAGAGTTAAGTTCCGCTGTGTTCTTAAACGAGGCGTTCCAACTTAGTCCTCAGGGGCAGTAACGCATATATGGCCAATTATCATCAAGAACACGACATGCTCGTTTGCTTCACGCTAGAAATAGGTGTGGTGGTACCTCCTCGGTCTAACTGCTTTTCTACCCTGCTGACTATAAGCGAAACCTACATTACCTTCGTATGCAGTTAAGATTAATCCACTGACATTTAAACTTATAAATTACGCCAGTAATAGGTAATTTATGACGGTAATATACTTTTTGTAGAACAATTTATGTTAAATGGTCCTTTCCTGGTCTTTTGTTTCCATTAAGTTTCATGATACTTTATAACAATGGAACTCAATTGTTTATCTCTGCTATTGATGGGTATTTGTAGAGGAAATAGTTCCGAGTTAGTGTTGTTCAATCGAAAAATGTGTAAACTACTTAATTGTTGTTAGCAATGTTTTGATGATTTATCATAACACATTGTCGTTATCACAGTTCTATAAAATCACTTCGGACTTCTAAACTATATACTAAACCAAAATTTTATTTAAAACAGCTTTTACATTCGTATGATGATTTTCCTTCTTTCTCCTCCCACAATGAGGATTTTCTCTTTTTTGGATGCCATGACAGACCCAGCACTTATATTAAATTCGTCATTATGATCGGACAGATCGGGGATCGAATATGCAACATTGGTTGTCAGACCGGTTCGGTGCGGTCGCACGTTCACTCGGGTCGTCACATACGAGTATATGTCCATATATTTTTTTTTATTCTTTGTAATATACTGACTATATTGTATACCGACTATATTGCCATTGCATTGTTTAACTAGTAACATTGTTAAAAATTTTAAAATAAAAATTTACGATATATTTAATTTACGCTTTATATGAGTTTTCGTCAAAATAGTGTAGTAAAAGTATTATTATATATATTTTTACAACGATCTATTTAGTAGCATTCATTCGATACCCATATTGTCATAATAAAAAAGTCACTCCCCCCCCCCTTTCCCCTATTTGCTAAATCATATAGCCTATGTTCCTCTCCAAACTGAGGCGATTCTAATGATATATCATATGGCACAACCCGTCAAGCCGTTTGAGCTGTAACGTGAGAAAGAATATGCTCAAAAATTCTACTAACCTGACGCAGTCGGTTGGTAAAACATATAATGAATATATAAAATGATTAATCATTTGATGTTAAGTGTCAATTGGATGACAATAAGCAATACTGTGTCAACCCTCAAAAACTCCTGTTTAGAGGTATGGACCTATTCCAATAATGCGTCACATACTTAACATCATTCAAAAGAGATTCAAGTCACTTAAATCATATAAATATAAAAAAAAATGTATTTATATCATAACGAGTTTCGAATATTTTAATGTGTTTTACATTCTGCAATATGAAATAATCTGGTGTTTTTCTCAATTTTTTTTTTTTTGTTGTTTTTTATCATTCCAATAGAGTATCAATCCAATATTTATTAAATTTTGCATAAATAATAACAGGTAAGGTAATTGGCAGTAATATGCTTAGATGCCATTTTCTCTAAAAAGACTCTCTGTGGCTTGACGGAGTATTGCTTTTCTCGTCAACCCATTATTGTCCCACTGCTGGGCACGGGTCTTCTCTCAGAGTGAGAGAGTTTTAGGCCATAGT
>DWNE01009908.1:0-10625 GCA_018249875.1 Cecropterus toxeus
TCATTTCCATAAAGTTCAATCAGTTACGAGCGCAGATAACCCGATATCCTGTTAACGGGTTCACCAGTTCAGAACTTCGAGGAAGTTTCAGTTACGCTCCATCTTATCCGTTTGAAACAGTTAATAAGTAATTGAGATACCTTCCGAGTATGAAACAAGATTGACTACCAATAGAGAAGAGAAAGCAAATACTAAATTTGAAAGCTGGAATGCCAAGTGAAATATTGTACCTTTAATATTTTGTTTATTTTATTTTAAATGTAATAGAAACCTACGTAATTTGAAAAGAGGTACTGCGGCTACACCAATTTGCTCTACGACATCACTACAACTCTAAAGACAACCCCAGAAATACTGCATTTATGTATGCAGGGATTGTAAATCACTCGTAACTGTAAGTAATTCAGTGGCTCCAACTTGCTGCAACAGGTCGGGGTTAGTGTACTTGATGGAATAGCATAGACAAATAATATCTCTGAATAAATCACAAACAACCTTATAAACAAACTCTTCAACTATATAGTCTTAATATGGATATATTCCGATATATACATATTGAGCACTTGAAGTCGATGCTCTACGCGACATATTTCATTTTTTTTTTTCAATTTATAACAATCAAAAAAATTCCGGTTGTTTAAAATTATTAATATGTAATGCATCATAATATTGATAAGTCGTTTAGAAGTTAGAATAATATTAATAAATTTACATAAACATATCAAATTGGTCAAAATTATAACCCTCCTTATGCTTTAAGCTTTGCTAAGTTTCTCTGTCTCTGCCGTGTAGTATCAAATATGAAGGTTTTTAACATCTTATATCACAATATATGCAAACTGTGCTATGCAAACTCGGGTGAAAACCTGACTTCGCATAGCACAGCTGAACAAAAAATTATTATCGATGGATCAAAATAAAAGAAATAGTTTCAACGTCGTCTATATGAGACAAAATAGACGCAATTCGAGCCCGGAAAATGAACCTTTGACGAATACGGCCATCGGGCAGTAGACCGAATAAAAAGTCGGTCAGCGGTGCCTAAAAGTTTTTTCGTTTTTAGGTATTATAGATATTCGAAAGAGCGTCCAATTGTTGAGCTATTGGCCCGTTGGCGAAATATTTCCTCTTCTGCACGGATTGTTTAGTAATTGATTCGATACTTACGTTAATTAATTGTTTGATCCTTTCGTATTTGGATTATTAGATTGTACTGGTGGAAAAATGATACGTGAAATTCTCATGAGAAACATGAATCTTCTGGGTCCAGAAATACATTCGATGAGAAGTACACATACACCCAAATAAACTGTATGATTTAATTGATACAGATAACATTTGTCATTTGTATTTTTTCTATTGCCCAGCATAATAGTCCACGAGGGTCGTCAAATTAATTATCTCAATTTACTAATAAATTGAGACATACAATTATGTGAATTTAATGTTGTATGCTGTGCGCTTCTTATATTATCTGTACCTACCTATTGGGTGTCTATTGTTCTTTGTATGAAACATCATAAAATTCAATGTTTAATGCCTTTTATTGCCTACATACATTGCAGTTGAGAAAAGAACGTCACATAATAAGTACCACAAAACGTTTTTAACAGTCAAGTGGCTTGAATGTGTGCCACAAGCTACCTCCTTCCTACAGTCGACTCAAACGAAATGTATTTTAAGCGTTATTAAAAGTTTTATTCACATTATGAACATTACAAAGCACATTACAAAGAAAAAAAAACTTGCAAAGAAGATTTGTACAGTACAAAAAACATTATCTAGGCGACATTACCAGCGTCGTCTGTGGATAAAAAATGTCCACTGTCTACAGTTGCTGGCGTCCTGGGTTGCAAGAAAAAAAGTTGGCATTAAATCCTTTAAATCTTTGAGTATTTCTTTCACTAGCAGTGGGTATGCGATAAAGCACTTAATTGTACTTCTCATTATAATTTTGTCGCTTTTATTTAACGCAAGTAGTACTGTGTACCAACTCACTTATCAGGTAATCACTAGCATATGAACAAGTTGAACATCAGTTATTGGTTTTATTATTTCTTAAGAGCTCAATAAAATTACGACGTCTCAGAATTTCTGTTTGGAAAGCATGAGATATTTTTAAATTTGCAAATAGTAAATATATCTTCCTGAATCTTATAACATACATCATAAATCGGGAAGTATTATTTTAATAGTTTTAAAAGATATACACAAATATTTCAAATAAATAAAGCTTTCAAATAAAAACTCGTAGCCCCACACTAGGATTTTATCCTGTGTCGTGGGTGCAATGGACACACACAAAGACGAATACAAAAGTTTATTATTTTCTTCAAAAGATATGATTGGTTAGCTGATTTCACTCGATTGTAAAAGAAAGTAATACGAATAAATAAGTAAATACATTTAGGAATGATCAAAGAAGATGCTTTTATCGACCATTCATGTACTTATATAAACTTTATACCTTGTTGTGTTTATACGTAAACCTGAAGATTATGTAATAAAGTAGAGATGTGTATAGTTCTTTGCCTTTTTGACCATTTACAATGAATATTATAGTCTAGTTTCAATGTATCTCGTTATCCACAATGAGACAAATACCTTCAGCAGGTACTCGATAACTTCCTCAGAGAAATCAGTGCTTTGAGACCGCGTCCTGATGAAATACGATTACTCTCTACTCGATTGCAGCGAGCGCAATGAACGGGCGCCGTAACGTGCAATATCTTACAGGATTACCTTTGTAACTTATGTGGTGTTCTATCAAGAGTCCGTATAAGAAATTGCGTCAGTTTATCTTACATTTTGCATTTGTATGACCAAATTTTAATACTATTCTCTTACGATTGCAAGCGCAATGAATTTTATTTCCTTTTATTAGATAGATATATAAGCTCCTAGTTTTCTACATTTCAGAGTAAAAATCACAAATGTGAATGGTGAGTTTACATTTCTGTTCTGGATCTGGGTGTTTTTGTATTCGTCATTGTGTGTCCATGGCTCCCACGACACAGAAAATCCTACTGTAGGGCTATGAGTGTAGCTTTCAACAACTAAACTAAACATCATTTACAACATCTATACGCTTTGCGTTAAAAGAATGATAGTCTAATGAGAAAAATTAGGCTCTCCGTCGGGAAGTCCAGGGTTCGAGCCCCAGGATTCTATTTTCAATGTTATATGCGTTTTAGTAAATTATTTTCCATTAGCTTAAAAAAATCTCACAAGTGATTTAAGTCTATCTGTTTCCAACTGGCCTGCATGGTGAACTATGGCCTTTACCTTGCGCACTCTAAGGGTGGACCCATGCCCGACATTGGGCGAATCATAAGTGGGCGAGGACGCCACTTTATTCATGAAATAGATGTGCTAAGGATGTTATTGGTACACACAAACACAGAAACATTACAGTGGCAGGTTAGAAATCAATGTACAATTAAGATATTTGTCTATCTGGGTATCGAATCCGGAACGCATTGTGTGACCAGTTTGGAGCTTGCTACACATAACAGCTTAACTAAATCTATCGAAATGTTACATGTTATCTAAGGATATACGTTTTATCAATGTATAGATATAATTCAGTGTACCTGAACCCCAAGTCATTGGCTTATCAGTTAGGATGCTATATCTTATGCAGGTTCAGGTAGGACGTTCGGTAACTTCCTTAGACAAATCTATAGAACGGTCGACTTCTGATAACCTATATGACCTAATAAACTCTATACCTGATAAACTCTAGAATATCTATGTACCTTAGCGTATCGTATCTTCAGAATTACTTTAGTCACAATGCTTTGAAAGTGTTTTTATCCCAATAACATATCGCTTTTTTAGCATAAGTTTATGGTATTGTTGGACCGTCGTTTCAATAAAAGAACGTAGTTAGCTGAAACACTTATTTATTTCACTTATGACACGTATTATGCTTATCTAATCACTAATTATATCATATATAATTATCTATTACAGACATGTATATTCCTCGAGGCTTATAGAATGTTTTCAGTTCAACGGCTGAACTTAGAATGCCTTCGCAGGAGTCTTCGCGCGGGCCTCGTGGGCCCAGCGGCATCATGGTGAGGGCCGAGCCCTATGCATGAGGGTGCTTCCGGCCCTCGTAAATACGAGGGGGTGGTTGGGGAGTATTGGCAGTCGGGCGGGTCGGTTTTTTTTTTTTATAATGTATATTTTGTATAAATCATGTTAAATGTATATATATATTATTTGTAAATGATTTTTTTTTTCAGAATGCCTTCATTCTGAGATTGCAAATGACTTATCGCCTCCTAGGGCAAAGCAGCACTGCTCACTAACTCCATCTGTTGTCGGTTATCACAATGTAATACTGCTTTACCCTAGAGTTATCAATCGAGACTCTGAATTAATTCAAACACTTATAAATACCTATATTTATGTAAACCAATAATATTGCTAAATAGACATATGATGTGGTTAGTTTTACATTCGGCCATCCGACATTATTACACGTCCTCGTGTAATCGACGAATTGTACAATATAAAAAATATGGTTGATTATCTTATGGTTTATTAATTCATTTATAATTAAATTAATTGTCTCGCAAAACATTAAAAATATTAACATATGGCTTTGAAAATCATAACAATATGTATTAATGTATTTTAGCATCTTTTTTTTTAATTAAGACAGTAATAATAATGCCTATCATACGTATTCTATTATAACATATAACTAAAAATAATACTATTCAATCACTATATTTAAATCGATCTCTTCTGAGCTACATCTGCTCTCTATCGAATTCATGGATACAGGCTGTATCTGCACTGACTACCATAAATAACGTAAAAGTTCTATCTGATCTGAGCTACATCTGCTCTCTAACGAATTCATGGATACAGGCTGTATCTGCACTGACTACCATAAATAACGTAAGAATTCTATCTGACCTCAGATAAATCGGCTCTCTAACGAATTCATGGATACAGGCTATATCTGCACTGACTACCATAAATTACGTAAGAGTTCTATCCGATCTGAGCTACATCTGCTCTCTAAAGAAATACAGGCTGTATCTGCACTGACTACTATAAATTACGGAAGAGTAACTACTTTGATTAGAGCATTTTAACAACAACTGTGTCAACTGGCAGACTGACAGACTCGCTCGAACTCGAGGCAGTACGTATATTCCCAAAGAAAACAATAACGTTACAAACATAGCAGTAATCTTACTGTCACTCACAATCAATGCTTTCAGCGTCACTACTTGTCTCGCCAGACGAATCCCCTGACCTATTAAAACTAAGCCATGGCTTCATTTTATTTATTTCTACCACGGAACTATACTTACGACCGCTTTTACGAGTTATTGGTGTATCCGCAATTTGATACCTATCGTTAGGGAAAACGGAAGTTACTCTATATGGGCCCTGATATTTAGGTACTAGTTTACGGCTTTGACCTGACGACGGCGCATCTCTTTCAATGCTCACTAAATCTCCTACCTGAAAGGTCCTAGGTTCAACGGCATTTTTATCATAATATGTTTTCTGTTTTTCCTGGTAGTTTGTAATATACTCGTTTATATTTTTGCGAATGTTATTTAGAGTATCACTACTGACATTATCGTCTATATTGAGCGTACTTTTTACCCTACTCTCTGCAGCTCCTATTAAGGAAGTACCAAAGAGAGCTTCAGAAGGTGTATATCCGATACCTTTATTGTGTGTATTATTGAGCCCCCACTGCACATCAGGTACATGGTAGTCCCATTTCCTTTCATCTTGGCCCGCACATTTCGCAGTAAGTGAATCGAGCAACGTACGGTTATAACGCTCAACCTGTCCATTAGCACGTGGCGTGGCTACGGCGTTTAGAACGTGCTTCACGCCTAGTCCTTTAGTGAAACTTTCGAATTTTGCACTGGTAAAAGAAGAACCCCTGTCTGAAATAATCCTTTTGGGAACACCAAATATACTAAAATACTCTCTCAACTTATCTATAACAATAGAGGTCTTCGTGCTTCTAACCGGTTTTAAAATAATGAATTTAGTATACGCGTCAATAATTACTAGCAGGTGAGTGTTACCTTTTGAACTCTTAACAAATGGGCCAACATGATCGATGTGCAGTGTGGAAAATGGCGAATCTATTTTAGGTATCGGGTGTAATGGCGCTCTTCTTTTGGAGGAGGATTTAGCATATGCACATTCAAGACAAGATTCTACGTACTTTTTGACAAACCTTCTCATTTTACTAAACCAATAAGTTTCCTTCACTTTAGACAGAGTCTTATCGAATGCAAAGTGACCTATGTCATCATGGCATTGTTTAAGAATCTGCCACCGAACCCCTTTTGGCACTACCCACTTGTCACCATCGTCCGTTAAACGATATAATTTATTCTGTTTAACCACGAAATTTTTACTAATATCTACCACACGAGCTGATTCAGGGTCTTTCAAAATAGATATCTTTCGCTGTATTTCTGAATCCGCCAGTTGAACAGTGCTCAACCAATCCTCATCAGTAACCTCCATAACGTCAACCACGTTATTTCTTTTGGAATCCCGCGTCTCGCTAGGTAGGGGATTTCGGCTTAAAGCGTCCACATAAGACATGGATTTCCCAGGCCGATATTCGATTGAAAAATTAAATTCTTGCATTGAGATCCACCACCTAGCGACCCTCGGGATTAGATCTTTTTTCAAAAATGTTGCTCGAAGTGAATTACAATCTGTAAATACTTTGAAATCAATACCTACCAAGTACACCCTGAATCTTTGTAATGATGAGACTAGCGCAAGAGTTTCTAACTCATAGGCAGACATATGTTGTTCATCGACCGTGGTTTGTCTACTGTAATATGCTACTGGTCTTGCTACATTATTATTGTCCCTTTGCATTAATATACCGGCAACTCCTATTTTACACGCATCCGTATGCAATTCGGTTCTAAAGTTAGGGTTATATAAAGCCAACGTAGGTTTGCGTAAGAGTTCGTCTTTGAGTGTGTTAAAGGATTTTACTTGTTCCGAACTCCAAGTCCACTCAACCTCTTTTTTGAGAAGACTTGTTAACGGTTTTGCAATAACAGAAAAGTTTTTAACGAAACGTCTAAAAAAACTACACAATCCAATAAATTGCCGAACACCGTGTTGGTTGACTGGTTCGGGAAAATCTCTCACTGCTTCGATTTTACGAGACCCAGGCCTAATACCCTCTTTACTCAGTTCAAAACCTAAATAATCGACAGTTTTACTAAAAAAACAACATTTACTAAGCTTAAGAGTTAAACCTGCATTTTGCAATACTTCCAAAATTTTTCGTAACCTAACAAGTCCTTCATTAATAGTTTTTGCGGGTATAATGATATCGTCCATATATGCTGAAGCAATGCCTTTTGAATTTTGTAAAACTAGATTAATCATACGCATAAAGTTGGACGGGGCATTCGCTAAGCCAAACGGCATACGATTAAACTCGTACTGTCCGTCCGGCGTGACAAAAGAAGTTTTGTGGCGGTCATCGTCTTTAATAGCAATCTGGTAATACCCAGAAGCGAGATCAAGAGTAGTGTAATATTCATAACCTGCGAGCTCGTCTAACTGATCATCGATTCTTGGCAAAGGATAATTTTCTCTAAATGTTTTCCTATTGAGCGCTCTATAATCAACGCATAACCTAACGTCGCCAGTTTTCTTCTTGACAAGGACTATGGGGCTCGCGTAAGGTGAAGTTGAAGGCCTAACTATGTCACATTCGATAAGTTCTTGAATCATTTCTCTAACTTTATTTTTCTCACTAATTGGTAACCTATAAGGTCTATATACCACCGGCTCATCATCTTTTAAATTAATAGACATTTCTACTACATTTGTTTTACCTAGTTCGCATAATTTAAAAGCAAAACAATTGCGATATTCATTTAGCAAGTTAACCAAAATTTCTATTGTTTTGTGATCTAGATTTCCGTTAGATATTACATCATTTTCCGTTATCAATTGAGGTGTTACACTTTTAATATGTAAAATGTCGCGGGCACTAGAATTGTCAAGGGCCATATTAGCTCGTTGGCACCTTGCAATCGTAGTTCCTTTATTAATAAAGAAAGGTTGAGACGATAACCCCTTTATGAGCGCAATACCAGATCCTTGAACAACCGAGAACAATCCCTGAACTAAGTAATGCTCTTGTCCTATCTTAAACCTATTACTTCCGTCTATATATATATCCCCAGTATAACAAGGTTCAGTAACAAATTCCACCAAAGTAAGTCGATCAATCTTAACATTGTCCGCGCAAATTAAATCAAGTTTTAATTTATCAGAACCTTCGGTCGAACGCACATACAGGCATACACTATCCTCACTAATGACAACATGAAATTGTTCTGTAAAAGACCTACCAACCAACAACGGATTCTGCAAGAAATGGTCGGGTACAATAATAAGTGTCACTCGAGCTCTAACGTTATCAATCTGCACCTCGGCAATACACGTCCCTAATGGTTGTACAGCAGAGTTTCCAAAACCCCTGAGGGTTGGCAATGTAGCATCTAATACTCGCTCTGCTCCTATATTGGGAACTTCCGAGGTTTTTATTAGGGTTACTGAACTACCAAAGTCTATGAAGCACGCTTTAGGCACACCGTTTACTAGTGCCTCTTTATGAAATTTAGCAACACTACAATCATTATTGCCTATTAACATGACAGGTTTTTGGAAATCATTATCAGGGTTGCCTTTGGTAGAAATGTTTTCGTTATTACTGCATTTATCGGCCGTATGTCCAAAACGGTAACATTTGCCACATCTAATAATAGGTTTTGTACATTGAGATTTATAATGACCATATTGTGAGCAATTAAAACACTGAACAGAACGGTCGCGGACCTCCTTATTTAATGTAGTTCTATCTATTTTGAACGAGTCATTACGTGGTATTCGCTTCCTATCTGTAACGCTGTTATAATTGTTAAAGTTAGTTCGAGCACTTCTTAAATATGGAAGTAACTGATCTGGCGTACTGAATCGAGCTGCTTCTGCCCCTAAACGCACACTACGATCATCAATACCTAATATGATACAGTCCACTGCTTTTTTGTCTTGAATGCCGCAACGATTTAAAAGAATTATTTTATCATAGAAGTAATCTTCAAGTGAGTCATTAAATTTCGCACGTTTATTTAACATTAATGTGAGTAACTGCCCATAATTGTCATCGCTAGGAAATGCCAAACTTAATTTATCTTGCCACTCTGACCAGGAATACATGACAGTAGAAAGCCCCTGATACCATTTTTGCGCGTGACCTTTTAATTTTGCCAAAGCGAAGTGTATAGTCTGCTTGTCTGTCCAGTTAAATATAGTGGCACACTCATTAACTTTGTGAAGCCACATACCTATTGTTTGCTCTTTAAGAAAAGGGTCGAACTCAGGAATCGCATTTTGGTAAGATAGTTTATCACTCGATACATTATTTCCTACAGACTGTAAAGCATGCACTAGTTGCGTTAAAGTAACGTTACTATCTAAATAAAGTCCTGTACCTGTTGTCGGTGACTTGCCAGGTAAACCCGTTGTCATATGTTGATTTCGGTTCGGCTGTTGGTCCCCGCAGTCGTGCGTAACAGGAACCCCAGCGTGTTGATCAGGAATGTGTGAGCGCGATCGCGAGCGACCACGCCCGCTGGACCGCCGACGGCTCGCACACCCTTGCACCCGTTGACTGGATCGGCTGCTTCTTTCTCTTCGTTCGGGACGGCTGGTACGGCTGCGTGATCGCTGGTCACCACGACAGCGTACCCGTTGACTGGCGCGGCTGCGCGACCGCTGGTCACCACGGCTGCGTCCTCTTTGACTGGTGCGGCTACATGACCGCTGGTCGCCACGGCTGCGACTCCGTCGACTAGCGCGGCTGCACAATCGCTGGTCATCGCGGCTGCGTCCCCGTTGACCGGTACGGCTACTCGGTCGCCGGTCATCACGACCGCGTACTCGATGTCTAGTACTAGACCTCCGGCCCGTCGCATCCATCACAGGACTACGTGAGCGGTTGGCGCCTCTGCGCCGTTTCTTAGCTGGGTCTCTCTCCATCGTATTTGCTACAAAAGAAAAAAAATGCGGCAGAAATTGGAACACAAAACAGCGAGCAATATATATATTTTTTCGTATTAATGTCTGTATGTTAATATCTTAATGTTTTTATTTTATTAAAAAAAATGCGTACTCTTACAGCTGCGCACTTTAAATATTAATAACATAAAATAGGTAGGCATTTAGAAAATGCATTATACTTGCGAGCGTAGTAAAGTAAGAAAACAACTGTAACTTACCAATCCCACTTCTGAAATTGTTGGCCCGTCGTTTCAATGAAAGAACGTAATTAGCTGAAACACTTATTTATTTCACTTATTACACGTATTATACTTATCACTAATCACTAATTATATCATATATTACGGACATGTATATTACTCGAGGCTTATAGAATGTTTTCAGTTCAACGGCTGAACTCAGAATGCCTTCATTCTGTGATTGCAAATGACTTATCGCCTTCTAGGGCAAAGCAGCACTGCTCACTAACTCCATCTGTTGTCGGTTATCACAATGTAATACTGCTTTACCCTAGAGTT
>DWNE01009909.1:0-10625 GCA_018249875.1 Cecropterus toxeus
TTTTTAAAAATTTTTTTTTTTTAATTTTTTTTTTAAAATAATTATTTTTTTTTTTATTATTTATTTTTATTTTAATAAATAAATAATTTATATTTTTTAATATTTTTTTTTTTTCAAAGCCCCGCCACGAGCAGTGATAGTAGTACAATGTACGAGTAGTAAGTAGTTCAAATTCTCGATCAAGGAATCTCAGGTTCAATTTTCGGACATGCATATCTGAACTTTCTATGTTATGTTACTATAAAAAATAATTATGAAATGCTTTAAAGGTAAAAGAAAATCCCACCAAAAAAAATCTGTAGAAAACTAAGCAAGTCTCGATGGAGCTGCTTGTTCTCTAAAAAATAATGAAATCTAGAAAAAGTCGTGCCAAGTCTAAGGTTCCTTACTGCGATTTCTTTTATATTATAGTTAATCTTGTGTGACTTGGCCGTTGCCTTCTACCCACTAACGTATAAAGAATGTTGAGTTTGAAGTCTTGTCCAGTAAATATTGACACTCAATACGCGGACAATAGTCAACAATATTCAAGTCAACGGCACACACGGTTTTATACAACTCAAACCAATTAAAAACCTTTGTAACCCAATATTCTTAAATATGACGCAAATGTAATGAATTGTATCGATTGACGCAAATTGCCCACGTCTGAAATATCTGCGTCTTGTTTTACATTCCACGTGAATTATCCTTAAATTTCTTTATTTGCCGTATGTGCTTGTGCGACTGCAGTCAGAGTACTCCATTATCAAAATACGATAAACATTTTGAATATCACGTTAAAATCACAGTAGGTGCAAGGAAAAATGGCCGTGAATATTAATAAAGTTAGGCTTAAAGCGCCATTCCAAAGCCGTATAAAACATTCCACATAAGTATCTCATCTTTGTCTTCGTCTTAATGGAATTATTTCTTACGATTTTATTATTATTATTAATACAGTAATTATTTAATTTATTAGTTATTTACTTTTATCTGTGCTAATTAGATATATGACATCATATTTCTCCTAACACCATTCCTCAAATTTTCAACCAATTTTACTTCACGTTTTGTTACACGTAAACCAACTCAGATTAATATAATTAAATAATTATTTTCATAATACATAAGTATCGAACGTTATATACAGACATAATTACACATCTTTCACATACCGTGTGTCATAAAGACTAAAGTTCAGAAGGTCGCGAAAACAGTCTTGTTCTTAAAAACGAGGCGAGATCGGGTCACTCGATTAAAACCAAACATTTATTTCATGCCCTTTCGATGCTGCAAACTGAACCCAAATAAACTGCTCGTGTCAATTTTTATCAATGCACATTAATTTTATGACTTTATTATGGAAAGGAAAAGTTATTTTCGTATGTAGATGACGAATTATTTGCGGTACCTATTGCTTTAAGGCAAAAACTTTCATTAAATTAAAAATTCAATAAATGAAAGAAAATAAATTGCTTTTGGATCTTGCAAAATGCCTTAAAATCTCTATTAAATTGTAGTCAATGAAAAACACTTTATTAGTGCGTATGTAACTTTTAATTTTTAATTGTTTATCTCTATATAATGGTAAATAGTAATAATATAAATAGAAAAATTTTTTTTTTGATTATGTGAAACTTATTTTTCATTTAATAAAATGTAAGCGATATGAAGCATTATTGTAAACAAAATCCGTTGAAAATATTTCGTGAGGCTTATAACGAACATAATCAAGATAAATGGTGAAAAGATAAGAAATCAAAATTTATGAAGATTCTACAAGTGAATTCTACATTCTTGCTTTATTATCTTAATAGGTACCTATGAACCTATCCTTCCTCATATTTTTGACGTATAAATATAAACATCGAAGTAATTATAATCGAGTATAATAATTCGTGTGCATTCAAAGAATCTCTAGTACCTCAATGTGTATCACGATTCCTGTGCAAGTATTTCCATGAATGAGAATGGTATTTTTAAAGCACAGGAGACAGTAAAGGTCTTATATCAAGGAAACTATGCGGCAGTATCTTTGTCTTCCCCATTCCATAGAGTAACATTAACAAAAGAAATATGGCTTTCGACGGTAAATTTCTTTATAATTATTCAACGATAACTTCTCTTGGATATATTAATAGTTAATGCTTTCATCTAGCAACATAGTAAGTTCGCACAAAACAAATACATTTTAGTCAAGTCTTTTAAGACTCCGCTGTCCATCTGGCCGTCTGTCCGTCTGTCGGTCGGTCTGTATCACATGAACCGTAATAGCTAGACAGTTGAAAAATTCACAGATGATGTATTTTTGTATATATAAAAACTAAAAACAGAATAAACTAAATAATTTAGAGAGACTCCCATACAAACGCCTTTCGGAACCTTTAGTGCGCGAGTCCGTCTCGCACTTGGTCGACTTTTATTTTTTTATAAGCTAAGTACTCAATCAACATTAGGCATTATAAATCAATGCAATCCATGGACATTCGTAAACACTTTAGAACTATGACGGAATTCCTTAATGATGAATCTGCCTTGTCAGCATTCTTTAAATGAGTAAACAGGCAAACTAACGAATAAGTGCAACGTTGGTGCAGTACCTGCCTGGGTGGTGGTACCTATAAGTCAGCCACTTCACAGTCAGTCACTTAGCAATAATTTTGTTATGAGAAATACCTATCGAAAAGTAACACAAAATAACTGTCTGCAATGTACCCTCGACGCATTGCAGTTGTTGGTTCACCCATTTATCACAGCAAAAACATTCACCAAAACATAGGTCATATTTTAAGAAATATCGAGGTTCCCGATAAACTTGTCTGAAGTACAACAATCGTAACGGTGAAATTGCTTTTATCGATAAAATTGTATCTGCTGAAAAATTGCCTTCCGTGTCCTAAATAGTAACGCGGTTATACACGACTGCGCTCATCTGTATCTTATTGTATGTTATCTGTATGTATACATATGTATACAAGGACGTGTACATTTTTACACAAACTTTTAACTTACTTAAAGTAATAGACCCCTTCCCTCTGATTCCGCCACCGCCACATTATTGCTGCTTAATATGCATCCATCAGCCTTTCCAGGTCAACTGCTGGACATAGGCCTCCGCTAAACGGCGCAACTCCCTATCCTGTGCCTTCTAAATTCAACGGTTCCCTACTGTCTTCTTCAGGCCATCGGTCCACCTAGTCGGGGGCAACCTGTGCTCCTTTTGGCTAAACGTGGTCGCCACTCGAGCACCTTTCTTCCCCATCGGTTATCGGTTCTTCGATCAATGTAGCCGGCCCATTGTCATTTCTTGCTTAATGATAACATTGGAAAAAGTACTGCTTTTTGATTTGAAAGAAATAGTAAGGGAAATACACGAGGCGTTCCAAATTAGTTCTTGGTTTTTGTAAAGAACGTGTGGCGGTACAGCCGGCGGCCAGCAAGGTACCACAGGACTAATCCTATCTCGAGTGGATTATAGATGTCCATTGATGTCCATGCACGCTCTATACGCTCTACACGGTCTACATATAAATTTGTTTCACAATTCAAAAAATGATTTTGGGTAAGATGTCCGGCCAAGTAAATCCACAAATGAATTGATATTTCTGGATAGATTTTTTGGCGTCATTGCCTCATATATAAATCTGGTCCAACCACACTGGTTCTACCACCATTGAAAGTGTAATAGTTTAAAAGTATATAGGTATCAAATTTTTAAATAAGGAGTTATATGCAATTTTAATGTCTATGATAACACGTTTCTCTAGAACCTGAACTAGGCACATGCCGTTATACCTCTGGCAAGGGACGAACATGGATGTATGTTCGTTCGTTTGCATGAAAATAAAATGACTGTGTAGAATCGGAATAACAGATACCCATATATTTTAACACTTCCTTCTCACTTCAACAATATCAAAATATATCTCGATTGCAGAAAAAATTGCGAAGTGTGAACAGGAAATTGGAAACGATTCCCCAATAATATTGAGATATTTTAACAATATAAAGTGAATTATTGCTTTAATTAAAGAACCAATATTTCGATGTTTTGAAACAGACGACTTTGAAATCCTGAGACTTAATTGAAACATTTATACTCGCTGTCATGTTTGAAAACCCAGAAGCGTGACAGGCGCCAAATAAGGTGATCATTAATTCTGCGACACTTTAGCAAATACATTATTTCCCAACGAAAGAACCTTCATTTTTACTGACTAGACACTTCCCGTGACTTCGTCTGCGGGTTATTCAAAATTGAATCTAGAAAACAATACAAAATATGTAAGTAGTAAAAAAATAGGATAAGCAATTGTCATATGACAATTATCGATCTAGATGTTTCTGCCTTCAGTTTATACATTTATGGGAACGTATGAAAAACGCATGAAATTCGTTTCATGCTAGTTCATTTATTTTTCCTTTTTGCAAAAAAATATGGAGTCAACCTGATCATAAGTTATCCCTGCCACCTATGGACAGCTGTAAGCATTTCACATAGAACATATTCTATATCCGAAGACTAAGATGACCGCCTCCGTCACCGATGAAAGCGAGCTAACATCCACACAAATATATGCAACAGCAAAATTTGACCAAATGATAAACATCAGCCCAGTTTACAGTAACAATATTAATAGGAAAAATTCCTCTTGCAAATAAAATTCGAAAAGTAACTTGTAAGGCAATTTTTGCATATCTTACACATGCAAATTCTGTTACAGGCTTACACGTGCATGACGGCCGAAATGGACAAATTCACCACAATTTCGATATCGGCACCTTGTTACATAAACGGTAAACGTAATACATTTATGGTTTGCATGATTTTATTGTCACTGACTCCGTCGTTGATAAAGACGTTTATTCAACTCTGGATGCATTCGATCGTACAGGGCTTGTCAGTATACAGAATTCCTTGCAGCAACCTGAAGTAAACTTATGTTTTTTTTTTTTTCACTTTATGTTAAGGACCAAAATATATAAATAACAAACTGATATCATTTATAAAAAGGCTTAAAACCTCGAGATCATAAAAAAATATGGAAGGAAAAAAACTTATAAAAAAATATTATAAAAAAGTTCGCACAATTTATACCTCATCATCAACATCGCCAACCCATTATTGTCCCACTGCTGGTCACGGGTCTTCTCTCAGAACGAGAGTTTTAGGCCATAGAACACCGCGCTTGCCAAGTGCGAATTGGAAGACTTCACACACCTCTGTACTCTTTTTTTTTAGAAAACTCTCGATGTTTTTCTTTACCGTAAAGCATTGATAATTAAATTTTAATACGCACATCATTTTAGAAAAATCAGTGGTGCGTACCTGGTATTCGAACCTGGGACCCTCGATTGAGAGGACAAGTTTCAACCATTAGGCTATCTCGTACTGTACATAAATGTACTTAAATATGTATAGTGTAGATTTTTGTTGTTTGCTTAGTATTGTTTAGCTTAAACACAGTCTGGCCTACTCTACTTTCATCAGGGACCTTGAATTAATTTTGATTATAAATTTTCGGCCCATATACGTATTATAAATTCTTGAAATCATCACTCTACCCAAAGCGATATTATCATGCGTCATATAGAAAAAATCGCAAATATTTTTTTTATCTGAGAATCTAATCATTATTATGTATTTTGTTTTAACTAACGCTTACTTATTGCGTTCCTTACATTTATTATGAGTTACCTCATTCGAATCACGTGAAAAACGTGAAGGATGATACATGCAACGTGCAGAAAAAGTGTGCAAAAGTGCGAAGTGTAAACACACGTTCCTTGGATATTAACGACTTCCGCCATTGTTATTAAAGGACATGTCGTTTGACAACTGCCTTGGAAAATATATTTGTGAATTTATCGTCAAATATTTGTATTTGCGTGCATTTATGCATCAGCGTTTCACGTGCGTAATACATAAAAGCATACAAGTAACAGATACATTTTTCGGGTTGGTACAAAGTAGGTAAGTATTATTACGCGGTATCGAATTCAACAGCCAAACCAGAAATAAATAAACTTATGGATACCCACCATAATAAAGCCAAACGTATGAATATTACGCTGAATGACTAAATAGCGTATCAAAAGTAGCTAAAACCTTCTTGATCAGGCTTCAAACAATAAAATCAGCTCGAACCTTTGATAACAGACTAAGGTTGAAATCACTAATCGTATTTATCGCTGTATATAAGTACCTATTACTAAAAAAGTGTAAATTTTTAAGATCATTTCATTTATTTATGATTATTTATTTGCATGCAAAGAAAAACGTAGGGAGGTACATATAATAAATTTTATTTGTAGTTGCTATTCACATAATTAGCAAACTGGAGTGGAAATAGTCAGGCCACATTGTTTATAGGACAGACTTAAACTTGTGTAAAATAAAATTAAGTTACCTATTTAAATTCGGTTATTATATTTTTCTTTACTTTTTAGTGTCACAATTCTTTACATTTTAACATAATATAGAAAATATGAAAAAATATGACCTGGTACATAGAAGTAACTTGTAAAGTCAATAAACGAGACATTAAAAAAAAGTGATTGCAATCCGTATCTCCAAGTGTCGACAATTGGATGTTCTACCTCAGTTACTCAATCCAAATATTGTTAATGGTTATGGTAAGTGTATCTTCTCTTAACATAACTTTTTTATTTGTAATAACAAGGAATAACAATATTGATTTATAAATGTAGGTTAAGTTACGTCAGTTTTCACCACATAACATACGAATGACAATTCATAAGATTAACATGTACTTGACTCACGTGAAGCCGTTTTGCCGATTGTAAAGGATTCGCGTAGACTTTCATCAACAATAAAGCATTATTTACAGCTTAATAAATCGTACATTGAAACCGGGTAAAATGAAATACCGGTTACGGTTATTTAAGTAATTTTATTTTGGACGACTTGAGCCGCGAATAAGGGCTATCTCTCGAGGTATCTGTTAGTAAAATAAATACCTTTGACCCGAAAGCGTCAAGTTGCACACAAGATGTTTTGCAAACTGATGGCCCGCGATGCGCTCACCCACATTGGCCAATTTTAACAGCAAATGATGCTTGAAATAAGTTCCCTTTGACCGCACTATAACTGTTAACTCGCTTCACACTGGATGTCGAACGGTTCTTACCTTTTACACTGAATATGAAACATAAATAGAATGCGCGTCGTACAAATTGGACGGTGAAAATAAAAGAAACCCAATATGAAATGTAATTTTGTAAAAATAACAATATTGTATTCGCATTTTGGCGAGGTTAAAACGAGTCGTATTTAATGAGACGTACTACCTATGTTTGGCATTTTATATCACGAAAAGGTCATATTTAAATTCGCGAGGTGATGAGTAGGTACATTATGTTATTAGAAGTCATTTTAAGTATTTAATTATTTGTTCACTTCCTACATTCTCACTGTGCGAAAATTTAAAAACGAATAGCATCTAACATTTGTCATGTTGTTGTAGTGAATTGCATAATGACTAATGGATTTTGTTGGTAGATAGCGTTCCTTCTACAAGTTATATATTCTGAGGTTAATAAACAGTTGCGACTAAACGCCTTTTTCCGATATTACACTTGCAATCTTGACCTAACCGCTGTGTCTGCTGCCGTTTAAATGTCCTCTTTCATATTCATGTATCTACTCGGAAATATGTACGTAACTAAATCGCTATATTAGTTTGTTTTAAGGCGTGCTTGTAATCCACATCTGTAGACACAAACACATTTGAAACATTACTAATATACTAGTTAAAATTTGTCAAAATATTATTGTTAAGACCTATTTTCAGAGTTAACCCCGAACATGCATTAACCCTTTTTATAATGTATTTTCCTTCTACAGCCCGCGACAACCTACCCATTGTATATTAAGAAAGGTAACCCTTCCATGCACTAGAATATCGGTACTTATACATAGACAACGAGATATGAGTCTGTTACCTAAATTTTACGTTCATTTTATACCCATATTGGCGTAATTATAAAATAAGTCATCCCTTCCCCCGTCTTTCCCCTATTTTCAGGTTCATTTGATATCCATATTATCGTAAAATTTTAAAAAAATTCGTCCCTCCCTTTTTGCTTTATTTCTAGGCGCCATTTTTTTAATAATATAGCCCATATCAGTCTGCAAACTGAGACGATTCTAATGATATGTCATACGTCATAATCCGTCAAGCCGTTAGGGCTGTAGCGCGTGCCAAAGAAATGGGCATACATACATACGCTCGAAAAACATTACCTCCTCCTCCTGACGTAGTCGGGTAAAAAGTCAATATGCACGCGGAAAATGTCATAATTTTATAATTATATAATAAATGGGTCCATCGTTTTATGCAGCTGTCGAAGATATATTGACGTTAGCTGGTGTCAAGTGTGGTTTGTCGGCGAACAATGAGTCGTGACCGCGCACTCCCCTATAGCGGAATCCACGAAGACCGACCAATTTATGACCGAACCGTTATTATGCAGTTATTCTATAATCTTACATAACATAATTCGTATACAAAAATTAAGAACAAACTGACAATTTAAGATTTCAATACTGGTTCACTTGTTGATAAATAAACATAAGAAGATAAATTAAGTAAAGCCTCACTAATATACAGATTTAACTTGCCAGATAAACACCATATGTGGAAACAACTTAGTTATAATCATGTTTTGAACATGTATTCATTATTCTAAGACTCCACGTTGTAGATAATATTACACCATTTTACACAAATACGCACACTTAGAGAACGGGAATCAAACCAGGATTCTATGGTATCAGACCAATAGACCGCCCCACGCATCAATAACATGAGTAGCAAGTAGTATAGTAGCAAAAGCAAACCTACAGAATAACACGTACTTTTTTACTATAGACCCGTCACATTTATCAATAAATTTGATCAATAGATTCGATCAAAATTTGATCCAAGTCAATAGACGCTTAAAGACGCTTTCTACACTCATACCCCCACACTAGGATTTTCTCCTGTGTCGTGGGTGCCATGGACACACAAAGACGAATACACAAACACCCAGACCCAGAACAGAAATCTAAACGCATCATTTATATTTCTTTCTGGCTGGGAATCGAACCCGGGACCCGCTGCGCGTCAGACCGGTATGGTGACCGCTCGGCCACGCGGGTCGTCATTTAATGATTTTAAGTGTCGAAAAAGTCAAAAACGAATAATTTTTTTTTATGTTATTTTCAGAACGCCATCACCATCGAACGAAAGAGAAGCGCCGGGCGCGGACGCTCTCGACGCATTTGTCACCGGACTGTATAACGAGACGTTCAACATCGTAGCTGCGTTAGTGAACAGGTAAAAATCACACCACGTTAACAATGCGCTTTGTAGCAAAAGCAATGCAGTATGTTTCAAATAATATAACGCACAGTGAGAGCAAAGAGGACCGAAATTAAGATTTCGGAAAATTGATTTACATACACCTAAACTTCTCGTAACGCTAAAGTCTATCGTCTACCGAATAAAAAGTGACGATTTCGTGCAAGACAAGGATAAATAAACATGTAACGTCCCTTTCACAAATGCGCACTTTACGAAACTGTCGAAAATGACAACATATTTTTATTATTTGCCAACATATATAAATTTAACATAGCTTTTATTGTTACCGTAATAAAATATGATAAACGATGGCATTATATAAAATAATCCCTAATAATCATGATCACTGTTTTTTTTTTGTATTTTCGCAACATTAGATTTATTTTAGATAGATGTATTCGAAGATACTAGCTATTAGACAATGGTATTCATGTGATATGAAGTTTGTAAGTAAGTAAGTATCCATAATGTATGTGTATATGCACAGGAGTCTGTCGACTTCGGCGAGAACCTCAGCGTCCATACTACTATTGGATACTCCTGGAGCTGATAATCCGATGTGCGCCGGCCAGCAGAGCGGCGCGTCTTTGTCTAAGCTACTGTCTAATTATCTACAGGTAAATAAATCTAATTTACGTAACAGGCGAGGATTCCAAGTATAATCACCATGGCCGATAAATATTCAAAGAATATTTATTTTGGGTCACGGCGATGAAGAGATTCGTAGCAATTTGGACAAGCAAGATGTTCTTATTGTACTTTGTATTCTTAATGCCATAAACAAAGTTCGTAGTCCCATAAAGTGATACAATGAGAAGTCTTTTCTAGGGATGATATGTAAAAATGTAGATAAATATCCACCTGACTCTGCTAACATATAGACGTGCCGATTGTTGTTTCAATTAAATGTCATATTTACAACATACTTCATTTTTACAACATACTTAAAGTCATTTAAAATCAATTGTCCAAATCTACGACTTTTCACACTCTCTTCTGATATGGGTATGAAATGATAAACTTGTCTGAAAAAATATGAAAAACAGAATTCCTCTAAAAAGTTTGATTTTGAAAACTTTTTATACATATTTATGAACTTTACTAACAATAACGATAAATAAAAGCTAAGAAAGAGTGTCGAAAAGGTTTTTATAGATTTTTTTGTTATTAGGAACGTCTTCAAGCCGTATTCCACGATGCTATGCTGGTTGCGCCGAGAGAGCGGTACGCACAAGAGGGCATCGCTCTAGACGACGGCTCGGAAGAAGGTAC
>DWNE01009910.1:0-10624 GCA_018249875.1 Cecropterus toxeus
TAGATATAGATATAGATATAGATATAGATATAGATATAGATATAGATATAGATATAGATATAGATATAGATATAGATTATTAATGTTTTTTTATGCAATTATAGGTCGCAGACAGTCAATATGTGCAAAACGAGCAAAAAGGTCGTGAACATACGGTTTTCCATTCAAAGAAGCAAACAGTGAAATTGGTGGCAATTGATCAACAATGATCATACCCGCCAGGTCGAGTGGTGTCAATTATTTATTTTTTATTACTTTTATTACTCTTGATAAGAGAACTGAGGAACAGGAGAACTGAGGGGTTAACAAAAGTAAATTGGTTCGTTGTGGCGAATAACATTCATTTATATAATATGTTCATTGACGTGTTATATAAAAATCGGCCAAGTGCGAGTCGGACTTGCGCCCGAACGGTTCCGTAATATTATCTATAAACATAGTAGTTTGATTTTGTTACAGCTTAAAGGTACTACAGATCTGAGTATTTGATATTAATTTCAATTGAATACCTCAACGCGTTCATAAGGAAAGGGGTAGTAACTTTGAAAATATTAAATTATTCCTATTATATTATATTTTTCCTTTATTTGTGCATTGATCTTGCTTCGTACAAAATTTCAAAAATCTGAGTTCTCGCGAAGTACTTACTCTGTAGGTTTCATCAACTATTTTTTACAGGTATTTACTTACTTGTAAAAGGATAGTAATAATGAAAAAAGTATTATTAGTTGAAGATCAGTTGAAGATCAGTTAAATATTTGTTTTTAAAGTGAATACATAATTTATTATTCTGTGAATATTTCAAGCGTCTACCTGTTGCCTTTTTAATATAGAGCAAGAAAACACGATTGTTGTATGGGAGCCTCTCTTAAATATTTATTTTATTTTGTATTTAGTTCATTTTATTTATTTTAATGTTGTTAAAGCGGCAACAGAATTTCATCGTCTGTATAAATTTCAACTGTCTAGCTATCACGGTCCATGACACATGGTTCAGCCTGGTGACAAACAGACGAACAGACGGTCAGCAGAGTCTTAGTATTAGGGTTGCGTTTTTACCCTTTTGGTACAGTACTCTAAAAAGCATAACGCATGCAAAATTACTATCTTTATTATTTGTTAAGGAAAATACATAATATTTTACAATATCATATTTAAAAGTGAGAAAAAAAATCTTATCCAGAAATGCTGTCTTTAAATATTATTGTCGACTAACGTTTGTTTCATATTAGAAATGAATTTCAAATAAGATACATACAACAATAATATTTTAAAATTTATGTGAAAAAAGTACTTATTGTACGTATGCATGTGTAAATTCCATGCCAATTTTGAAACTTTACCTCCCTATGTTGATTTTCTTTGTAAATGAAACTATAAATAACTAACCATACTCTAGGCGTAAGGCATTCTAGGGCAGAAATTAATTAACAGAAACGACTATTCAAACATTACCACACTATGTATTTTCGACAAATTAATTAACAGATAACGACCATTCTAACATGTAGCACTGTATTTTCAAATTAAATAATAGAAAACGAATATTGCTACAACATGTATTTTCAACAAATTAAATAGCAGAAAACGACTTTTCAAACACTACAAAACTATTTTCATTTACCAATGAAAAAATATTTGGCCATGCATACTCAAAATGGGTTATAAAATGATCATACCTCCTCGCACTAAACTTATCAACACAATCGCGCAGAGTATCGGAAGCACTTTGACACTCATGTTGGCAGATCGCAGAGCAATGACGTACTGTTAACGATTCCCCAGGCACGAATATACTTGTCACTTGACACTTATATAGCTAATAAGAGGTTAAGACTCTTCCAGACTAGCATTTTTTTTAAATAATAAAACACAATGAAGGATTGAGCTTGCAAGCACCACACTTTGCAGCGAGCAGGTTTTAGAGCTTTGAGTTTAGAAAATCGTTAGTGTTGGGACAAATGACCATTAGCGCAAATAATTTAAGCTTGTTACCATAATTTAGGCCCAAAATGATATGCTAATTGACAAGATTATTACGTGTAGCATCTTTAAAACCTGTAAGATACATTTGACGGAAGGACGAACAGATATGTACATTTGACGAAATGACAAATAGATAAATGTGACAAAAGGACGAATAGATACATTTGACGAAATGACGAACAGATACTTTTGACGAAAGGACGAATAATTTGCAATTTGCACTGAAATAGCATGATGTAAAATGCTCCTGGTCTTAAGCCTTATCTTTAATTTTTAGACGTTTCTGGGTCTTATACACACCACCGGCTAACAAATACATATGTAGCACATCACGTGTTCATTGATAACTCTCAATTTGTAACTAAATGGAACAGCAATTCGAAGTTCAGTAACCAATTCCAATTAGTGACGGCTTGTGAATTTCCATCTCCCAAGCGCCAAGTTCGAATTGAAAGCACGCTGGCCTAGTATCGCAAGAATTTGATGATATGCTGCCATTTTTTAGAATTAATGTGTTTGATTCCGGAATAAGTATCTACCAATTGTTAAAGATTATGATTAAAAAAGTGTTATATGAAATTAATTATTCCTTAACCAACTTATATCGAATTTGGTTCGTATTAGCTCGTTCGTATAATACTTTTAATTGAGTAGCTACCTACATATATTTATAAAAACGTTTTAAGTGTGGTTGGAGCATTAGAGTATATCAAAATAAATAAAGAAAATTAGTTACACGGGTGATAAATTATCATTCCTTCGCATGAATAGCTCACGGCAGAAGTCATACGTAGTATGTTCATAAACAAACTATTGATTAGTAATGTAGCTATTATTATTATCTTGTTTCATTTAGCTGCGGTGAATTCATAATATGTAATTAACGTTCTATAGAAATAGATTTTAGTTGTTTTTTTTTAATTCAGATGCTGAATAATATTGATTTTATTTAGTAATCACATCACATCTTACTTTTGTGGATGTTGCTGCAGTGCCGTTAGAACAATTACTTTATAGTCAGCGTACCAGATGTTTTCATTTGGAAGGTCTCTGTTGATAAGGACTATGAATATTTATAAAACTATGAAGCAATAAAATAAAATTATAAAAACGACGCCAAGATTTTATTTCCTCAATTTTTTTTTTAATTTGATTAACATCGAGGTATATTGAAAGATAATTAATTTGGCAATGGCAATTTTGGATTTAGGAATACCAGCACTACATACTTAGTTTTGGCATTTCTGTTGTTCATTTCATTGTCATCCAAATTGTATGCAATATTTAAGCTCAGTATAATTTACAACATTCGACCCTCACATAGATATTTATGGGCTATCAAGGTAAGTTATGCAAATGCTTGTAAAATTGTTTGTGAATATAGGCCGGGTTTTAGGTACCTATCTATACCGGATTTTTTATCCCTGTCCAAAAAGTAGGTAATTGTATCAGTTCATTATCTCCTGCTTATCAATTTCAAGACTCTCGTTTCTATTATCTGTAAGCAAACACAAGTCATAATTATCACAGCATAGGTCAATGTCAGCGACGTTACTGCAACGATTTATTTGGTTTATGACAATCAGTATTTTTTAAAGCAATAAACTGTTATGAAATATTGGGGCTTCTGTACAGATTCTTCGTTACGATCTATCCTAAATTAAAATTACATTTATAGTTGGTTGAAGAGTATGGTTTGGCAACGGGAACCAAACAACTGTTACAAATATAAGGGGTTTTCTACAAATCAGTTACGATCTATTCTCTTTCCTGGTTTAACCCCCGACCATCTAGGGGACGGCCGTCTGCTCGTCAGGGAACGACGCGCGAAGTCCAAACCTCCTAATAAACAGTGCCAATGATATAATATCTAATTAACATTATACTATTATAAATAAATGTTAAGGATCTGGGAGGTACTAAGTCTCCTTGAGAATATCCCGGGTAAAAAGGGTACCCCTCGAGGTCCGAATATCCTTGTACTACCGCCCTTATGTCGCCTTAGCCGTACCATATGTGAGTCCGGTAGGTAAGACGTCCCGAGTATGTATGTAAAATTAGATGCTCTTTAAAAACTTTTAAAGAATTGACTAACTTCTAGAGGAACAAAGGTATAAGGTTTTGCAAGGTGATAGAAGTGTAGCATATCTTGCCAAACATTCTTAGTCAAATGTAAGGCAACATACTGGAGCTAGCCTTTTATTGACCATGTAATAAACAAGATGGTTAAAAAAAAAAGTATTACAAAGAAAAAAGACAAACCCGCTGTGTTTCTTGCCGGATCTTCTCAGTTGAGGTCATTTTCCGATCCGGTGGTAGTGTAAGAAAAAATACCGTACATGACAATTTGTAAGTGCCCCCGTAGACCTATACAATAGAAAGATATTTCATTTCATTTCATTTATGATTTTACGAGGCAGGTATCACTGCCAGACCTATTTCTCGAATGAATCGGTTTTGCTTTTTGTCGGAAGGATGTGGTTGCCGGCTCACATATGGGGCGATCATCTCATTCCTCCGAAGTAGGACCGCATCTATGATTTGTTTGACTTTGATAGTAGTCCAGTGCCGCGGCGAGGCGTCGCCACATGGCGTAAGGTCTGCGGTCCTCGAGGAACCCCTCTTTACCCGGGCAATTCCCTCAGTGGACACACAGTCCACCGGTGTTGTTGGCTACCGTTAGGTGGCGTTTATGATTTGTTTTCTCAGATTATGGTAGATAGATCTATGTTTAGATTACTGTAATTAGAACCTTGTTCTTGTACGTGTACAATTTTGTTCTTCCACTTGTACAATTATGTTCGCCCGTCAATTCCGCTACGGGTTATCATTATGCTGCGGTTGGAGTACGGTGTGCCTGTGGTATGTGCCGCATGCCGTCCTTTGGCACAATTCATTATTATCATCAAACCATTACTATCACTGTTGGACACGGGCCTTCTCACAGGACGAGATTTTAGGCCATAGTCCACCGTACTAACCAAGTGAGAATTGGTAGACTTCACACAACTTTGAGCACTCTATGTTTCTTTTTAGTGGTGTGCAGGTTTCCTCACGATGTTTTCCTTCACTAGAAAGTAGTGATAATTAGTACTGATTTAGTAGTGATTAATTCTAATACGCACATAATTTTTAACCATTAGGTTATCCCTATAAATAAAATAGAATAGTTATAAAATAAAATAATAATTTCTGGAATTCATTTTAAATATGGTTTCTATTTGTTTGCAGGTTTATATGAGTTGTTTAGTTATGTATATAAATAACTCTCTCGTGTAGTTATAATTTTGGGCATATTTGATTTGCCTTAACCACGTTTAACAGTTGATCGCACATATGCTGAATACTTATAACTTTTATTAAAATTATTTGGGTGCTCAATAATGTAAATATATCTATATACCAAACTTTTAGAACATTAAATTGAAATTGTATTATACCTACTAACTTTATTTTATTAGACTGAAGTGGCAAACGAGCATGCAGACTATGTGATGGTAAGTGGTTACTGCCACTGAAATCTGTGCAACTTTATATAGAGCAGGAGTTCTATCTGAAGTCGATTACGGATACGTTGCTAATCCCGAGGACTAAGAAAGTCGCCTTATATGTGCACATTCTTCCACCGAAACACAGGAACTGTTTCACGCTAGAATAGGTGTAGTGGAGGTACTTGGTCCATTTACATTGGTTCTATCATCGGGCAAATGTATTTATGAATCGTTTTTTTACTTTTGAAGTAGCAAACTAGTATACAGTGTACTTGATGACAAATCACTGTCACTCATGGACATTTATAAGCAACTTCATATAGAACAGGTGTTCAATCTAAAGTCAAAGCGTTGCTACTCCCGAGTAAGATAAGCATCTCATGTGGAAGTGGCAAGCACACCGTTCTACTGAAACACAAGTATTATTTCAGGCTAGAAACAAGTCTGATTGTTATGCCTCTCCACTAGGACCTGACGCATTTTAGCACCTTACAGATATAAACTTATTGGTATAGATTTTGCAAGGTATTTATAGTACGTAGGTACTACCTAAAATTTTGGATTAGTCTCGTGGTTTGAGTAGGAAGATAATTCGACTTTTACAAAATCGTACGTGTAATCTGAATCAGATTACACGTTCGATTAGTACGATAAGAAGTAAAATTGTCATGATTAAATTATTTGATCATGTCTATTTTACTTCTTAGCTTTATTTTTATAATATACTTTATTTAAATCATAGTTATTTTTAACAACTTATAATATTAAAATGAAATATTCAAATAAATCAAATTTTCAATTACTTTGCCTTTACGAGGCGCTCTGTTTGTTTATAAATTAAGTAGAGTCGAGACTAAGACGTTATTCAATAAACTGATCTTACAAAAGCTCTAGCAATACCATTATTTGAAGCTTAAAATTTTGCTTGTACAAATATTACTTGAGCATTAACCTTGTTACATTACAGAAATATCGCTGTGTACTAGCGTTCAAAATGGTAACAATATATTTTAAATTAAAAATTATTTTTTATCTTTGGTTAGAGTTCTTTGTATTTAATATGCATGTGATTTTAGATTTATTGTTTTTTCTTACATCTTTCATTTCTCATACTTTATTGTGATTTGTGGTTTACTATAAGTTTCTAATGCATATTCTACTAAAATCTTACGTTTTACTTTGTAGGTAAAAGTTTTTTTTCTTGATGGGGCGAAACCTTGAAAACGTAGCACACATACCAAAGTGATTTGAGAGAGACACCGGGTTATGTGGGATTCTTACTGCACTAAGACCCTCCGTGGCCTTTTTCGGCGCTCGAGGATTCCCGAGAATGCCCGGAAAGCAATAACGCTCTTCCAGATCTTCGAGTGTTTATGTTAAAATGCGGCCATACAAACATTAACGTTAACCTTACCAGAGTGGATGGCCGGGCGATTCAAGGTCCCATTCTAGCAACCCGCAACCTCAAAAGCCCTCTTATTGTCGCTTTTTACGACAGGCAGGAGTTATCCTACTTCTGTTTTGATTTTGAGACCACAGCAATGCGGGTAGTATGGATTTGCCATCCGGATTAAGCTTTATACAGATTTCAAAAAAAAAGAAGATTCTATGTTCATATTTTTTTCTGCATGTAAAACTTAAAACAACGGTTTAGATTCGGGTTTGCGATAAATTTTGAATTTAAGTTTACATTTAGTCTGAAGTTTATATTTATATCCTGTTTTATATTATATCCTTTATTACAAATTTTATTAGTTTCGATAATGTCGAGAAAGTCGGTACTGGAATGAAAATATCTGTTGATCTTATCAATATCATCGTAAGGCATAAAAACTTATGTTTATGTTAGCAATGTAGTAGCCAATGAGGATACAGCGTGACGTAAGTGGCCACTGCGATTCATGTACATCATCCATCCATCAGCCTTTCGAGGTCCACTGCTGGACATAAGCCTCCCCTAAACGGCACCACTCCAACAGGTCCTGTGCCTTCTAGATCCAACGGTTCCCCGCTGCCTTCCTCAGATCATCGGTCTACCTGTGCTCCTTTTGCCTGAACGTGGTCGCCACTCGAGGACTTTTCATTTATTTATTCATGTATTTTTATTTCAAATCTCTCAAATTGAAATTGACTATTTAGGAAGACTTGTTTAGGAGGCATCGAGAATATCGTAAAAATACGAACGACTTGTAATTACTTCGGATAACGTCAGGATAAAATTGTAAATGGTATTACAATTTCAAGATATATTTTAAGGTTATAGGCTACGGAAAAAAAACGCTTTGTACACTCATAGCCTCACAATAGGATTTCCTCCTGCGTCATGGGTACCATGGACACACAAATACGAATATACAAACACCTGGGTGTTTGTATATTCGTATCTGAATAATGAAGAATTCTGTTCTGGGTCTGGACCCAGAACAGAATTCTTCATTATTCAGATGTCTTTCTGGCCAGAGATCGAATACGGAACCCACTGCGTGTCAGACCGGTATGGTAACCCACGGTCATGCGGATCGTGAAATAGAATTGCCCAATCCTCTTGTGTTCGTCAAAATTTGGTATTAAAATGCCAACAATTGTGGTTAGAACGGAGAAATACTCGTAGGAGATGCCATCGCCTAAGGTACTCGCTTGGAGCAATGTTGCGTTTGGGTGGAAATATTTGATGCCGGCTGACTGATAGGTATTTATGTATATGAGACGACAATTTTAGACCACAAGAATGACAACGCGTCTATGGCAGTCGTTAAAAAAAATGTCTCGTTATGAAATGCAGGTTCTGTACAGCTAGTTTTTATTCCCGTTGCGGACCTGAGGGACTATTCAAAGATTTCCTTTCAAGTTTGCAAAAACAGTAAATTTCAGTACCTAGCTAGTTAAGTACCGTACATTATGTCAAATTGAAGGCCTACAGTTAGGACCACGAGGATAATGTATGCAAATTATTCTCGTGAAAAAAATGTTTGCTAACGTTTTGCAGTGTAAAGGTTTTTATTTGCAAACATCCCTGGAGTAAAATGTTCGCATCAAACCGTCGCCATTGTGCGAAAAGAATCCGAATATTGCTTTTGAAAATTAAGTCCATTCAGAGTAATTCGCTCTAGAGTAAAAAATCGTATAACAGAAGTAAACGGTACAAATTAATTATATTGTAACAGGCAATAAAATTGAAATAATAGAATGTCAAAATACAACGTAAAAAAGAAATATTCGTTTACGATTCGATGATTTCGCAATATTGCTCAGATGTTATATTGCTATGTTGTAGCTTTAGGAGCTAATATAGGAGTTTATATAATTGAGAGAAAATAAACATCATTATTAAAGTATCACCTCTTATTTTATCTTCTCATAGATTTTTAATCTAATAAAAGTACAGATTATAGTTAGATGCTGATAAGCAATACAGTATTAAGGCACCCAGACTTTATTTAGAGAAAATGGCATCTAAGCATATATATTACTGCCAATAACCTTACCTGTTATTATTTATGTATAATTTTAAAATATTGTATTGATAGTATATTGGTATGAAAAAAAAAACTAATATATTTTTTTGAAAAACACCACATGATTTCATATTGCAAAATGTAAAACGCGTTAAAATATACGAAACTCATTATGATATAAATATTTTTTTTCATATTTATATGATTTAAGTGACTTGAAACTTTATAATATAATGTAAAGTACGTAACACATTACTGGGACAAGTCAAAATTACTAAACAGGAGTTTTTGAGGGTTGGCACTTTATTGCTTATCGGCATCCAGTTATGAATATTAAACTAGAATACCCTTTTGAATTCGTACTACCTAATCTATCAAGCCGTTGATGGAAGAGGTATTTACAATTTGTGGATTTGCTTTAGCCTGAAACGTTAATGGAAGCACTACTGCAATATTCGTAACATATCAATCCCGTTTTTGCGTCTTTGCCAAAACGTAACTTTAATTTATTTGGTTTTAAATAAGTACTATTAATAAGGGAAAGCTCAGAGAGAATATATCGGACGATAATCATTTATTTATTGAAAATTGAAATTAAAATTGAAATAAAACCTACTGAATTTCATTGATTGATTGTCTTTATTTCGTTTAAGATTAACGCGATTAACGCTATCAAAAGTGATTAGAATTTAAAATTATGTGATTTATTGTAAATTTCAGATAAAACCGCAGGAGGGCACAGCTAGTTTCTTTTAAATTTTCGTAACAAATGGCTTATATATATTATTTGTTTTCAAAACTATTACACCACGTAATTCTTAAATGAAATGTTTATTTCTACATATCAAATGCAAGTGAGGGGTGGCGTTTTATTTAAATTCTCGATACCGAGCATAACTTAACCACGAACTTTCCGAAACTTCAAAACAACCATTTATCTTGTCAACGATATTTATGGAAAGTATACAAATTCAGTACAGTATGTACCTATGCTTCTGTACCTGGCTTCCTATGACGTCTATTCATTTCATATTTGTAGTTCCGGAATCAGAATACGGCTACGGTATCTTGCCTATCGTAAGGGTTGAATAAAAGGAGATTTCGGGGTTACAGGCGGCAAGAGTGGGAGCTCGAACCGTCCAGCCAGAGGCCTTCAGGAAGGACGACGGTATATGTGGTCGCATGTCGTCGTAATAACCAAATGGTGCAGTGGGCCCATCCACTCACGTGGGTGAAGCTCGATGGAGTAATGCACTAAGAGTATTCTGGTTGCATTCCTTTCGAGATCCCGAAGACATCTTTGTAGCACCGAGGACGGCCACCTTGCGGTATTAGTATGGTTAAAGTCCTACATAACCAGGCTTGGCTCCCTCGGCGTCGGGTCCCGTTTCAAGGTTTTTTCCCCGACAACAAAAAAAAGTCTATAGATATATAGATATCATAATTTTAAAATCTTTTAAACTTTATTTGAACTCTCTCTATTACTGAGTTTTTTTTTGCCGAATGGGTGGCGCGTTCCCAAGTTCCATATAATTAAAATGTATTGTATGTAAATGTATTGTATGTGAGCCTAAGCTTTCCCCATTCGTGGGAAAGATTTGTGTCTAGTTGTGGGTTACATAAAACTTTTTAACAAAAAATAGAAACCGACTTCCATGTCACCAAAAAGCAATAAAATAATTTAAATATATG
>DWNE01009911.1:0-10624 GCA_018249875.1 Cecropterus toxeus
TAGTGAATCGATTCATTAGCTTACGATTCGAATCGATTTAAAAATCGATCTTTTTTGGAAAGAATCGCCATCCCTATGGTGAAGCCACTATAAAGCAAGCAATGCTTATTAAGTTTCATTGTAGTGATGAGTAGGATGACGGCGGGCGAACAGCGAAACAACGAATTAAAGTCAACGCGTCCGTTGTCGCGAAACATTGTAGGGTTGTACAGTACCATGCACGCGTAAAATGATAATCGAAAGTTTTTGTATAATACTGGTGACATTTATCAGAATCAAATCAACAAAATATCACGTTCAACCGATTTGTGTGTACATTGTTATATATTTTTTTGGTGCGATGACAAAAAATCATATCTAATGCCTGGTATTTAAAAAAAATGCTTCCGTATTAAATGTAAATGTGTATTAAAACCAACATGCAATACATGTGATTATAAGTAGTCACTGCCGCCCATGGATATCACATTTAATCAAGTTCATATGGAACAGGGGTCATATCTGAAGTCTTTGCGTTACACATCGAGGACTAAGATGATCTTTTTATATGAAAGCGAGCCAGCGTCCATCCATCTTACGAAACGTAAGAACTGCTCGTTTTATTCGCTTCTACCACCTTACAAATTATTATTTTATTATTAAGACAGTTAAAAAATTTATAAGTATTAGTAATAGAATAATACTTACCATTTGAAGAAGGTGAGCAATGAAACTTTGATCGACAGTACAAGTCTCAAACCTACCAGGTGGTTAAACCAGTGTAGTTCGACTAGGGAGGTACCACCACCGCACCATTTCTATCGTGAAGCAGTTCTTGTGTCGGTGGAAGGGTGTGGTTGTCGGTTTACTTGTATTTTAGGCGAACATCCTCGTCCTCAGAAGCATCTATGATCGACTTTAGATAGAATACTCGTTCTATATGAAGTTGGTTACAGATCAGGTGCATAAGTACTCGTTTCAGTCTGGTAAAAATGGCATGGAACACCAATTTACTAATAATTCCGCAACCCTATTATAAGAAGGCAAAAGTGCATAGCAATCTCGTAGATTTTCTCTCGTCCGGCGAGCGGTGCAGCGCGCCACTTTCTTTATGATAATACGCGCATCCTCTTCTCTATTTGTGTTACTACAATAAACTGAAAATAGTCATTATGTGACCGCGAACAAATAAAAACAGACTTTTATTTCCTGTAACGGTTTTTTTTCTTATATTGAAGTAGCAAGCAAGTGCAGTCTACCTGATGGTAGGTGGTTTCTGCTGAACTGACATCTGTAGTTAGCCCCAAATAAGATTAAAGTCCTGTCTGAGTCACTTGGTCATTGATGCGACTCCTGAGGACCGACGTAAACATAAACGCTTTCTACATTCATAGCCCCACAGTAGGATTTTCTCCTGTGTCATGGGTGCCATGGCTACAGATGAATACACAAACACCCAGACCCATAACAGATATATAAACTCATCATTCAAGTTTCTGTCTGGCCAGGGATCGAACCCGGGACTCACTGCATGTTAGATCGGTATGGTGACCGCACCGCCACGCGTGTTGTCATCGTCACAAGTTGCAATGCCTCGGATAAATATGTGTCCCTTGCCACACCTTTCTAACCAAAATACAGCAGCGTTTAAGGTTGCTTTTAGGCAGAAATAAGTATGCCGATGGTGTACTTATGTTAACTGACCTCCACAACAAAATGCACGATCTGCTTTATGTTAGATATAGGTGTGACAGCGGTACCTATCCATTCGAACCATATTGATTCTATTGTTTTGCAGAGTTGATCATGATGAAAAATTTTGTATGTAAATCTTTTAATATTTAAATAAATATTATCTGGGTGTACGCGTAAACGTTTTTGTTTTGTGAGTTCCCATGGCACCCATGCCACAGGAGAAAATTCTAGTGTGGAGCTATGAATGTCGCAAGCTTTATTATTGTTAGTAAATTGGAATACCGTGCAACAGTTCCACCATGGCCTTTATCTATACCCTCAATTATGTAATGTGAAAGTTTATACCCTCAATAATAACGTGAAAGCAATTTGGCAAATGACGTGCTAAGCGTTATTTCTACTTTAACGTGTTCTTAGTCAAGGGTCAAATGCATGGCTAGATATCATAAAGCGCATTTAAAGCGATGACACATTAATTTAGATGGCACATTGGTTTATTGGCTTTTTCACACCTCAGCCTTAATGAACTTGTATAGCTATATACTGGTGTATGTGGTGTATAGCTGGTGTGTTAACTATTTAACCAATAGATAGATAGATACATAGTTTTTTTTTGTATAAAGATGCACGCACTCCACCTCTAATAAGTGGTCGCTGCCGCCCATGAACATCTAAGCAACTTCATACAGTCAATCTATTTAAATTCAATCACAAATGCGTTGCTTCTTCCGAGGACTACGATGGTCTTCTCAAATAATGATCTAGAAACAACAACCTTTCACCAAAACGCAAGCTTGCTTCACGCTAGAAAAAATAGTAGCGATAGTACCTCCCCGGTCAAACCACTCCAAACCACTCCTTTTGTCACCTTGGATTGTACCACCATAACACTAACATAACAACGACCAGATGAAGATGATATTTGTTATAAAAATGACAGACTAGACCCAGGCTTTACCGCTATTCTTACAGGCTGCGATCAGGAAATCATTTAGCCGGTGTAATTGTCGGAGAACCCCAATCATTACGCAATTTATATTTCGAGTCCGTACTACGGCCCCGGGACGATTAGACCTCTTGATTTATACCCTGGAATACCATAAATAAGGATTAATCAGGGCTACCAAGCTTCTGGAAAAAAGCAGAGAAAAGCCAATATAGACTTTGAAATAATTAAAAGAAAAAAGGAAAGAAATACTCCAGTATCATAATTTTATAAACCCAACTAATTATCCGTGGTCAGTATTATTTTGGTCTAATTTTAGGTTAATGGGAAGTAAATTTGAAGATGAATGTCAAGCATAACGATCTAATCTGCTAAATAAAGTAGATCTGGTACTTAGACATGACAGTCTTTGTTGGCTCGGTATTCTACTTATTTTGTTTGCTGTTTGTGGTTTGCAGTGACCTATTTTTACTTTACAAGTGTTAGCTGCTCAGTTCTTTTTGGAAAGGTACATTATAGATACTAATATGAGGCGTTCCAGTCGAACGAAGGCTTATTCAAGGGTTGCAACACATTTCCGACTACACAAATGAAAGATGGGACTTTAAAAAGTTCGTGAGCAGCAATAGCAACTTACAATCAATCTAAATCTTGCCATAAAACTTTTAACAATATTAATCGTAAATTAAGTTATTGGCAGTAACCCTGAAGAATGCTCCAATAGTTCCGTTATTTATTGGGAGCTGCGACATACGTCCGTACAGCTAATTGTACGGAGCGGTTGCTTGGGACATTACATTTGCCCTTTGGCGACGGATGATTGGAATATAAGGATACTTCGGTCTTGACTATTATCGTAATGCTACTCATGTTTGGTCTTAACGCTAGAGGGGTCCAAAATTTTCGAAGGAAATTGTTGTCGTTAACGATTCTTATTCATACTTACTATTTAGTTGCATATACTTAATTAATTAATTTGGATTTAAGAAATTCTAAAATGTGATTTCAATTTGATAAAAAATAATCCGATGTAACATGGAAGTCATTTGCTAGAGTCTTGCAGTAACGTGACCTGAGTGGCGAAGTACTCACCAGCTTTACACGTAGTGTGTTCGACTTGTCCCTGGCAGATATATTTAATTATTGATTTTGGATTTCTGTTTTAGGTTTGGGTGCTTGGGTGCATCGGACTTTGTAGTCGCCTTTTGCATTCATGAACAAGGATAAAATCCTAGCGCGAGGTTATAAATGTAGAAAATTATGTTTATCAAAATATAGAAAATCGCTACAATAATTTAAACTTAAATAATTAGAATAAGAAATGTAAACCATTGGTACAAGAAAATTGAGGAAGCATTACCTTCTTGATATTAGATTGGCTTTAACTTTTAAATGTCTTAGGTACCGGATCTTAAACGAGATGTCACCAACAACGTCTTCGTGCAAGCTGCTGCAAGCCAATAGAGATAGCTGAATTGAATTAAACTGAGGTCCCAGGAGTCAAGATTAAATAGAAGATTGAATCTCTACAAAGTTGCCGTTTACACGACACGAACGAGCAAATACAATGATAAATTAGCATAACGCGTGGGCAATAAAGAAGCACATGTTAATGCAAACGACTGAGGAGGCATTTATGGACTGTTTAATGCATACTCCACGCCACCATACATCTCATTTTGTTTCAAGAAAAATAAACGTTATTTAACACTAAGTGAACAAGTGTGAATTGTTAGATCCATACTGGAAATCCTACAAAGATGTTTAACATAAAGTGAAAATGTACTTTGATTTAAATAACAATTTTTATCTGGGCTCGAAAAGAAGAGACCAGAGTTAAACTGTAAAATTTGTAATATCTTTTATTTGTCATGAGCCAATTTGCACTGGGCGCGGTGAATTATGGCCTAAGTCCCTCTTTGCCTAATCCGGCGGCTGAGAGGCGACCCGTGCTCAGCTGTGGGACAATAATCGGTTGACGATGAGCCGCAAGAACAATTGATAAAACCATTTGTGGGTCGACAGAAATACCACGGCACATCTATTGGTGCCAAGTAACAACAGTGTTAAGCAGTGCTGTGGTCTAGCCTATCTAGTGTAGGTATTTATGCGAGATGACGCGCATCTTAGTTCTCAGGTATCATCAGTGAGAGCTCTAATCCTATCTGGGTTTGATAATAGTTATACCTATATGAGGACAATTGCCACTGACCATTAGGTAGACTGCAAGCTTATTTCTTTTTTCTACTATATAAAAATTGTCTAGAGTAGTAAATGTCGAAAATTTCAGCCTAAATCTTTGATTTAGTGCGTACCGAAGAGACCTCCAGAGGCGGCTAATTTGCGTATAAAGGGCCACAGAAGCGCAGCATAGCTTGGAAGAATGAATATTTACAAGTGGGTGGACCCTGGCTGGGTCCCTTATAATTATCGTTGGTGGCTCACGAGCGGTAGTCGCGAATTAGTTACGGCGCGAATACTTAGTGACTTGCGGTAAAACCGTGGGATCAGACTTTTTCCTATTTTTCTGATTCATGACGATTCTAAAAGGATGTTCCTGTCGTGAAGTGCATCAAAATAATCAATTGGCAGTGATTTTATCTCTGGATATATTACAGTAATATTTTATTTGAATAAATTACGTCAATGGTTCAGTTTAATGATGATAAAGTTTTCCAAGTGGAAAACTGTAGGTATAATTTGTTGGTATGTTTTAGACTGAAAGCAGCTGTAGTGGCATAAGTCACGAGATGTACCTCAATGATTTCCTATTCTAAATAAATTTATTTTGATGTACTCGAACGTATCTCAAAACGATTAACAACATTTTTTTCCACATACCCATTTGTTATAGAAAAAATACCCGATACAACAATCAACTCTTCCCTAATTTGAAGATTACTTTCAAAACGAAATCAACAGGCGCGATGCCGGTAGACAAATTGAAAGACTGTTCTCGCTCAGCGTTCCAATAACAGGCCATTAAGCAAGAAATAGATGAATTCGAAGCCCCGTATCTCGAGCCGGCGGGCGTCATTAAAATCTTCACAGTTATGCCGGCGCGGGCACGGACGCGGAAAATTATTCGAGCATCGCTTCCGCGGAGCACGGAGCGCACCATCTTGAACATCACTGATTTCTAGATTGCCAACGTGTGAAACGCAACCGTTTCTGATGTGCGTGGATGATGTACGATCTGTTTGGACGTGATTAGATAGGTAAATTTAATAATTGACTCGACGTAAATGTGACAGTCAATGGAACGTAATCTGAATATAATTCAAAAGTCGAAAGTTTGATGAAGACGAGAAGAAAACATTGATTTGACGTTCAAATCAATGTTTTCTTGTTGACAAATTGGTTAGGAAAATAATTGACTGACAGATATACATACATAAAAAGTTACATTAAGATTGGAAGTTGATTCATTTGTTGAAGTTCCGGAGGGTGTTTATTTTCTTCCTATAATTATTACTTAATTAATGGTTGCTCAAATGGCTAAGATTTGGCTTCTTATTATATGATTATAGCCTAATATTATCACGAAATTGATACGTTTTAATATGTAACAGGTACTCATGATACGCGGTTTCAATTACTTAACCGCTTTCTCATTACCCAAATGATTTTGTATCAAAATTCTTCTGGCACAGAACTGACAAATAATCCATTCTTACTAATTACACATAACGTTTAACAAAGAAAGTAGAAGTCATTACGCGGAGATCTGTGTAGGAAATATACCCTGCAGGCAGGTTGCTTCTTAACTAAATATTATTAATAATGGGTTATTAAGACTAATGCGGCACACTCGCATTTTGGACTGCAACGAACTGCTGAAGCTTTAATAACGTCTATCAACGGAACGGAACGATCATTTATCGTACGCCTACCAGTTAATATCTGTAACTGCTGGAGGCTAAGAGTTCCAACGAAATTATTGGTTACAATTACAGCTATGAACCCAGGACCTTTCTAGTGCGGGAGTATCTACACTTATAAGCGTTCGATCGATTTAATAAATAATTATTATCAAAGAAGGTAAGTTGCCTTCAGAACTAACAGTTTTAATTTAATTAAAACTGTTAGTTCTGAAGGCCACTTACCTTACACTTTGGCTATAAATTGAATAGGGCTGTTTGTAAATATGCAATTCAATGTGTTACTCTTCTTTTTTTGTAAGTTAATTTAAGCGTAGCATAGTAGAGACCTTTGAAGCTTTAGACTTTCCTAAGTTGTATTCCTCTTTATTATGTCTGCAATCTTGTGCTGTGTAAATACAGTGCAGGTGAATAAAATGAAGCAATAGAAGTAAATAAAATGAACAATGAAAAACCTGAGCAAAATAGATAAACGTAAGCCGTTCGCGACCGATAAGTTTGGGAAGCCCCTCATATAATACGGTTTGGCATTAGCTAAACGAGATCTTTGTAATTGATATTAGGATTAGCGTCGTCACGATTCGCCACACAGTGTCAGCCATTGTAGATGGGATAGGATCACATAACTGTTCAAGTAATCGTCGTATTTGTCTCTAAGTTGAGATTAAATCGACATCGGCCCTACAGTTCCTACCTATTATTAGAGGCAACTGAGATACATTTTAATGGGATACTATTTTTAATTAAGTACTGAATGTTTCTCCTTCAGTTGTAAATACTTGATTTTCTACCGGCATCCATGTATTTTGGCTTGTTAGCAGTATTTCTTACGCTCTTATTTCTAAAACTCCAACGTGTAGCTAATGTTTATACTCGCACCTAATAGATTTGTCGTTTCGGATTAGTTCTAAGGGGTAGTAGATATCTAATTGATTTCACGTAGAACGCCTTTCTTTGCGTTTGATAACAGAAATCTAGAAGTTGTAGCTACGCACTACATTTTCGCTACTTTTAGACATACAAATAAACATATGACATGTAAAATACAAATTCAGTGTGGTAAAAGTTAAGCTCAACGAAGACCACGCAAACAGAAAAGTAACTTAAATATATTTTTTCACAAAAAGCCGACCAAGCAACTTGTATAATAAGGTAATTACTTAAATATTAATATAGTATTTTATAAATTTTATGATGAAAGAACTCAAAATCACTGGATATTAGATAAGAAATTTACAACCCGTAAAATATTGGTATCGTAACATATAGGGTTGAATTTCAAATGTACCTGTAATAAAATAGGTAGGTATCTTTTTTCAGGTACAATTTACTTTACGGGCCGAAGCAAAGGTACCGTTAAATATAGAATTGAAATTTAAATGTACCTGTCATAAAATAGGTACCTTTATTGCAGGTACAATTGACTTTACAGGCCGTAAAATAAGTACTGTAATATATAGAGTTGAATTTCAAATATACCTGTTATAAAATAGGTACCTTTATTTCAGGTATACTTGAAATTGAATCCTTTAATTGAAATTTTAATTAAGTATTCCCAATACAAAATATGCAAACATCTGTGCGGAGGCTTGTATATATAACAAATTAGATACAGTGTATTATATATTAATTCAGCACGCATGACTATAGCACGTACATGTACAGTCGCAGGCAAGAGTTAGTTCTACGTATGTAACACAATGCCATGAGTAATTACAATGTTCCGGATTCAAGGCCAGCGGAGCCCATAATTAAAACCGTGCTACGCACTCAATCAAGCCTGCAGGATGTTAATACTTCGCAACATTGGCTTGTTGGATAGATTCGCGTGGATTATAATGTTAGGAGATATTTTTATTAGAAAATCCTGCGTATCACGTTATAAAAAGATAAAATAAAGTAAGATATATGTTCAGATGAACTAATATCAAAGCCAAAAGAAAAAAGCCGCTAAATTTCTTACCTGATCATCTTAGTTGGTCGTTCGGCTGGTCGTACTGAAATAGTAACTGACAATTTGTAAGTGCTTATCTAGGATTGAAAAAAATATGTATGAACTCTTGGCTATTTATTATATACACAAAATTGCTAGAATCCGGCAACATTCAATATAAAGTCTAGTGTCTATAAAACCCCAAACCACGATGTGTAAAATGTCACCGGATTAACTTCCAGTGGAATATTAATGCAATTTTTTATTTAGGACGAAACGCTATAAATATTATTTACATCTCCCGTTTACTGGATTGTTCGGTATTAAGACAGTCTGTGTATACAAGTAGGTATGTTAATTACCACGATACCTAAATTTAACTCGTCTGTATTCACGATTGCGCTAGTAAACTGTGCCATATTATTAAATGCCTATAGCAAATTATATTCTTTTAAACATATTTATCTTTGAATATTCACTATTTATCTTAATAACTGTACGCAATATGGAGTCAAAGCTTACTTATCTTGTCGGATACGCAAGCATAGTGAGTAACTCGATCTTAAATAACAGATAAACGTGTGTACTAAATATAATGAGTATAATGGAAATAAGGTGAGAGAATCCCATGGTAAGTGGACCGGTTGCTCATCGCTGATGTGAACAATACCGCAGATTACATATCTACATGTGAATGCTCAGTTGTATACGTAAAACTGTACTTGCCTAATGTGTTGTTACCCGACTGCTTCAGAAGGAGGATGTTTTTCGAATGTATGTATGTTTGTTTGTATGTATGTCCATTTCTTTGGCACGGGCTACAGCTCAAACGGCTTGACGGATTGTGACGTATGATATATCATTATCGTATCCGAAACTAACGGATATTCCGAAATAATTATATATTCGTAACCGTATCAGTTATCGATACAATATTATTCCTATATCCGTATCCATATCCAGATCCGAAATTTCATATCCAAAACATTCTTGCTTAAGCTTAAGGTTTAGAATACTTTTTGAACAATAGTAATCCACCAATGCATCAGACTTTTGAAGGCCACATTAGGCTAAGGCCTCCTCCCTCCTCCCCCTGGCATGCGTGGTAAGCCGCAGTGGGTTTTGACGTTATACAGGACGACGATGCTACCCATCTTAGATCTTGTCCGTACTTTTACTTTTCTCGTTGTTGGATTGTGATCTTTCGGCCTAACTTAATAAAATATAGAACAGTATTAATAATATAAGCGGAAATAAAATGACTAAAAGAAAAGAAAAACCAACTGACTAAGTTTCTTTGCCAGACGTTCTCAGTTGAGATAGTATTCTGCTAAGGTAGGTAATTAAAAAAGTGTAACAAATAATTTGTTATTGGCTCCGTAGACCTATATAGGTTGGGACATTTCGTTACAGGAAGATACTACGTCTTATAAATATATAACAGAAATCGGTAGCGTAAACAAATTAGCGAATTGCACTACATAAAAAAGAATAAGTCAGTTGCATTGTCGAGGCACTTCCGCGCTATAGACAAAATGACGAGCAATGTAATCGATTTGCCGCCTCAATGGACGGATAAAGTTCAGTCGCCATTCCATAGAGCATTGTAGAGTAACAACAGAAACAAGAAATACCATATTTTAATCTGAAATAATATTTTTATTTTTCTGTAGCAAAAAGTCCTCGAAATCACACGAATAATAAATTTTAACAAACAACCTTTTATGCAAAATATATTTAGAGTTTAATGTAGGCAGTTATTATAGAACTTTAAATATAATTTAATGCCATCGAAGCTAATTTGGAGACACACAAATTTGACGTAGCTTTGTTGCCCGTTGCAAATCATTTGGTGATTCGTTTACAGGAGGGTACAAAATTCTATTTAGACATTTTTCCACATAAAGCAAACGCGCCAAACTTAATAACAGAGTTGCAGCTATTTCAGACCTTATCATCCTCTAATTCATGTAATCTTCCAACGACCTATTTGAAAACAAAAAACGGAACTTCTTAACATTGCCTATTGTTTAATTATAGTGTTTCGTTACCATAAACAATTCTACGAGCACCTATTGTCGATGTTCCCATCTCGTCCATTGGTTGGTCACATCAGAGACGGATGACAGACGACTTCATCTGTCAAGCGCGGACGTTACGTCACGACTTGGGCGTGTCGCTTTTCGTCTG
>DWNE01009912.1:0-10622 GCA_018249875.1 Cecropterus toxeus
CGACATATATTAAATAGTGCAAAATATCGAAATTAAAAAAAGCCTGTAAGTTAATTAGGTAAATAAGCTACATATATGCAAAGTTTCATGTAAATTGGACCAGTGGTTTTGCATGATGTGTAACAAACTGACACACGGACCATTTTTCATTATATATTAATAAAGATATATTGAATTAAAATGCAAACTACGAGATTTACTTTAAAGCATTATGAATGTTCAGAAATGCACAATTGCAATATAAATTAATGGATATCGACGAGACAAGGAAAAAATAAAACGACGAAACATGCTAATTCCCTTCTCAATGCCTTTGGTAGCAATAGAACGCGACAGAATTAATAAAGATGGATGGACATAATGGAGTATCGGCCGTCGGATCCACTGATGCTTTGCTAATGGCTGAATCATATCCTCATCTCCAAGTGTAGTTCATGAATAAAGTTGAATATTCCTAAAGCTACAATTTTAATGAGTTTTCATTTTACTATACATTTCTTTGTATGTATGTTCACTTTTTGACACAACACAAGAGTCTGTACAGATTGTTACATATAACATAACATTGGAATCGACTTGGTTGTCAATTTATAGTTATAGTGCCTGCGAATAGAAAAAAATAAATAAATAAAAATAAATCACGAGACGCCTGGCAGAAGTGAAACATCGTGTTCGTACAAGTACTTAATATGCATAAAAGACAAGATTAGTTCCTATCTAAGTTATGTACCTAATAACGTAATTAAAATAACGCCATTTACGAACAGTAGGTACCCCGCAGTAAGTCGAAATAACACCGCAGCCCGCTTAGTTTTGTTCAGCTTAATGGTCCCGAAAAAGTATAACAGATGGCGTTAAAAAAATAAGGGCAAACATGGCCACGCCAACAATCGCTTTCGTCTGAGCCTAGATAGATGTTTCACGTCAAAAATGAGGGGGAGGGGACATATTTTTTCTATAATAAAATTATGGGTGTCAAATGAAAGTTAGTAAATAGACCATTACAAAAAAATATATATGTTTCTATTTTGACGCAAACTTCTTAAAAGCGTTTATTAAAATAAATTGAACAGGTAAGAGAAAATAAGTACTATAATTAGTCGACCCGCGTGGCCGAGCGGTCACCATTCCGATCTGATCGCAGTGGGTTCCGGGTTCGATCCCCGGCCAGACAAACATTTGAATGATGAGTTTAGATTATGTTCTGGTTCTGAGTGTTTGTGTGTTTGTCTTGATGGACCTTTATTTGTGTATTTGTGTCCATGGTATCCACGCTACAGGAGAAAATCCTAATGTGGGGCTATGAGTGTAGAAATCGTTTTTTTTAAATTATCAAAAATATTCAAATCTAATTTCTATCTATTTAAATTTTATTATAGGGTACAAGACTTTATTATGATTTGAATCGTATAAGCGTCGAAATAAAAATATAGAATAAAGTATGATTGTTTATATAATCACCCGTAATTATTAACACAATGAAATGGTTCACATTTGTATTAAATCGACCGTGTAGTCAAAATAATCCAAATACTCGTACATAGTGGCTGTTGTTATTTGAAAATTGGAGACGCAGTCATGTATGAATTTAATATTTTGAATGCCTTTGAACGATGTGATTTGAAAATACTCATAATCCATAACTAATCTAGGGTCGAAATATTTCATTCCAAATATTTTAGTATTGTAACAAGGCAAATCATTTACCTGTTGTAAAGTTGTATCTATATATCTAAAACATTTATTTGGTAATATGAAATATTATTGCAATTTTAATAGTAGTATAGTCTTTTAATTTGATGTGAAAAGGCTCGTTTTGTCTGTCAATTAATAATGTTGACTATAGCAATAATTATACCAAATATAATTAATATAATTTGTTTGTTATGGTTGAGGCTTTACTACCTTTTTTAATTGAACTAAACTTGTAAATAAGGCTGCAGTCCATCTGATGGAAAATGGTTACGGCCGCTCGTATACATTTGTAATCAATACCAAATATGATTAATTTTATATGAGGGACCATCTCAGTCCTGGGGAGTAGTAACGCATCTGTGGTCGACTTCAGATAGAACTCCTGTTCTATATGGAATTGCTTACATATGTCCATGGGCGGCAGTAACCACTTACCATCAGGTGGGCTGCTTGCTCGTTTGCTACTTCATATTTATAAAAAAAAAGAAAAGATTAGAGCAATAACTGAATTTGGCCACATGTGCTGCTTGCTGCGATTGCTATGGGGTAACAACTACTGAGAAAAATCATTACCCTCCTGACGAAGTCGGGTTATAGCGTTTCGTATGAGTCTCTTTGCCTTACCACACTCCTCAAACATTCAGCAGCGTTTAACACTGTTACAGTGCAAGAATTGATGTGGTGGATGAGTTAGCACAATCGAACCATCAAAAGTATAACATTTTATATAAAAGAAACAAATTAACTAGCAATCTTTAGGATGGTAAGGGCTTACTGCCGCCCATGGAGTTCTGTAATCTACCACTGACAAGATCTACCTTAGGTTAGCACTGCTGTCCCTGAAGGCAAATTTGAAGGCCTCGGATAAGACATCGTCAACCCATTATTGTCCCACTACTGGACACGGGTCTTTTCTCGTGAATGAGAATGAGAAGTTGAGAAGTTCTCATGAATGAGAATGAGAAGACGGAGTGAGAGAGTTTTTGGCCATAGTCCACCGCGCTGGCCAAGTGCGAACTCTTGTTTTGTACGATAAGAACAGATAAGTATGTCTTCTTTATCATACACTTTAAGCCACTTTATTACACAGAATTAGATGTACTCGTAGTGGCGTGGCCTCCTGAGCCTAAGTTATAAGACCACTGGATTGATTTGTATCTGTGGAGGTGTCTTATCTTGCTTTTTGGCAGGTTTACTTGAGGCGTTCCTACATATACATATTACACCAGAAATTCATAATTTTAAATATTTTGTCTGTGATGGTTTATTTTTTGAGTATTTCTAATGAATTTTAAAGCATAGCTGCATTTATTGTAAGTAGGTGAAATTTTTAAATAGGATAAGAACAAAACAAATTAAGTTAAAAAAGTTAAATGTTTTAGCAGCTGGATAACATCTGTGGGTAACAAATTCTAGAATTAATAAGTCTGTTCAGGATATTCCGAATTAGACCTCGCGTATATCAATGGTTACAAATTTGCACAACGGGTACCGAAATGGTAACATACTAAAAGATTTTACTATAGGTACAATAATCTACAGATAAAGTCTAGGCTAAAATTATGTTTAAGTAAATTACTTCAAGAAATTCAGTGCTCCTTGTTCAAATTGTATATATGTATTACAGTTGGGAGGTAGCTAAGCACCTATAGGGTATGTTATGCTTCATAGCTTATTTAATGAATAAAGTTTTAGGATAGGGATAATTAGTATCTTCTAACTATCTCGGTTAATATCTAACAAGTATAAAAGGCAGGCTCTGCTAGTTTCAATACTTGTCTTTTGCAATAGAAATGAATGAGATGCTAGATCCATGGTATAATGGAAGTGGCTTTCATTTTAGTTTAAAAACAAGTTTAAGTTACAACAGAAAGAAAGAAAGAAAAAAAAACAATATTTATTCACGATTAATATCACAGCACTACAAATTTTATTATTTTTGTGCAATCTGTTATACATTGTCGGAACTATTAAGTATCGAACAAAACTAAGCGAGCTGTGGAGTTAGTTCGACGATATGATATTTTCATGTTTATTGTATGTGAGCCTTTCTAGCTGAACTTTTCGAGTGCTAGTCCCACTCGCACTAAATTTATATCGACAATGGTCATTGCATTTTATTCTTATTCTCTCTTCTCTCTCTTCAACCCATTATTGTCCCACTGCTGGGAACGGGTCTTCTCTCAGACTGAGAGAGTTTTAGGCCATAGTCCACCGCGCTGGCCAAGTGCGAATTGGTAGACTTCACACCTTTGAGAACTCTTTTTTTTATGAGAACTCTCAGATGTGCAGGTTTCCTCACGATGTTTTCCTTCACCGTTAAGCAGTGATAATTAAATTCTTATACGCACATAATTTTAGAAAAATCAGTGGTGTGTGCCTGGGATTAGAACCCCGGATCCTCGATTGAGAGGCCGAGTTTCAACCATTAGTCTATCACTGCTCGATTATTCATATTGGCCGATTATATTTTGACCTGTGACTTATTGCTTTCACGGTACAAAAATGTTTTTTTATATCAGATTATTAATAAGTAAAGCATAGTTTTAAAAATCCGGTTAAATAGGGTATTAATTCTAATTAGTCAAATTTTAGATGAAAAATTGACATATCGTGCCATTTTCTTTCAAAGAACGGCACCTATTTCAAATCGTATAGTTTCAGAAAAAAAACTAATGACGTACAAATTAAAAAAATATATATTATCAGGTGGTAGAAACATTGTAGTTGGATCGGGGAGGGACCACCGCCACACCTATTTCAAGTGTGTTTTTGCGTTTTGGTGGAAGGGTCTGGTTGCTGGCTCACTACCATATGGGGCGAGCTTAGTCCTCAGGAGGAGCAACGCACCTGGGATTGACTACAGAATCCATGGTCTGTATGAATGGGCGGCAGTAACCACTTACCATTTTACCAATCTTATACAAATCATTTTTTCTAAAATAAATCCATTTTTGAGTTTTGTTGCCTTTTTGTATTCAATTAGTGATATGTGAACCATCGATCAATCATAGATGACGTTTTAGTGTGAAAGGGAATAAAAGTTGTTGTATTACCCTTTACAATTATATTTAATCTCTTTGATTGTTGTGATAGTTCTACAACACTAATAATAGTTATGCCCGTTCGTGTAAAATCTCAATGGAATTATCCCTTACATTAAACCGTGTTGTCTTAATTAAAACTTTTCACTTTATGTAAGTTTTTGGCTTGACAAAACTTTGAAGTGGTCTGTCGGAATTTATTTTGAACAATTTTCATTTAGCTATACGTAGGCATGTTGGCCTCTTTTACTTAATCGGACTCAAATTGTCCCAGAAGTAGTTAACAGACATTAAATACAACGACGGTACATCCAGCACATATTTTGCTACGTTTTTCAGTTGGTACGCAATAGATAGTCTGCAGTTGACGCTTTGAAATATGCACTTTTTCTTTAGTTCTTACCGCAGAATAACATTTGTTACCTCGTTGAGAGAATTGCAGAGTAATGATAGACAATATAACAATTAATCTTTGTTGACCTTATTTTCCCTCATCTGAGCACTGGATTCTTTTCAATGTGAGAGTTTCAAAATCCAAAAATTAACCTAAGCATCTTCGTCAACCCATTATTGTCCCACTGCTGGGCACGGATCTTCTCTCAGAGTGAAAGAGTTTTAGGCCATAGTCCACCATGTTGGCCAAGTGCTAATTGGTAGACTTCACACACCTTTGAGAAAGAGTGCAGATTTCCTCACGATGTTTTCCTTCACCGTTAAGCAGTGATAATTAAATTCTAATTTAACCTAAACCTAACCTAAGCATATTTACTATAAGATAAGATAATTTTTGTAGGTAGAAATACATACGTCGCCAATTAACTTATAAAAAGAGTAGGTATATGGAATGAAATGAAATGAAATGAAATGAAATGTCTTTATTTTGCATAGGCCTACGGGGGCACTTACAAATTGTCAGGTACAATATTTTTTTCTTACTTAATATTACTCAATATTCTAATAACTCAATATTACTTTCTTATTTGATACTCATATTGTCGTAATATTTAAAAAAGTCGTCCTTCCCACTCCCTTTTCCTCTATTTCCAGGCATCATTTAATAAAATTATATAGCCTATGTCACTTTCCAAACTGGGAACGATTCTAATGATATGTCATATGTCACAGTTTGTCAAGCCGTTTGGGCTGTAGCACGTGCCAAATAAATTGACATAAATACACACACACACACACACACACACACACACACACATACATACATACATACACACATACATACATACATACACACATACACACATACATACACACATACATACATACACACAGACATACGCTCAAAAATATTACCCTCCATCTGTCGGTGGCGGGTAAAAATTGCCAGTTTTATTGCTTCGATTTATCAGTTTACGTACCAATTGGGAACATTGTTGGTAATTATTTCAATGACTGATATTTCGTACGAAAGTCGTCGATCGCAGAGCAATGTCACCGGCATTCAAGGCTCGTTTGAATAAATATTTTCAGAAATGTTTATAAACTCGCGCTATTGGTACGAGGCGTGAATAATTTTCTCCTTTCTCATACAAGATGTTAAGTAAATACTTGTGCTAAATTACGATATTTCTAATTATTTATTCCTAGATTTGATTGTTTTTATCTTATTTCTTTTTATTAATACTTTTAAGACAAAAATAGATGGAAAAAGATATAGATATAGAGAGTAAAATAAACTTGTTAGAAATATAATTTGAATGCGATAACCAATTACTTCCAGTTATTCAATAAATTGAGTTATCTAATACTTTATTTGTATTTAATGTTTGAAATACAACTTCCTAACCTAATTGCTAGAGTTTTTCAGCCTAATTTCGTGCGTAAATTGTAAAAAAATGCAAATGCCTGGTTGTCTGATAGATATTAAATGGTTGGAACAAAGTCGATGTAAAACACGGAACATGTTAGATTATGGGTTATTACTAGTAAATTCCCCCTTATCATATTTCCATTTTACCTACGTATTAAGTATCTACGGCATTTCATTTGCATGTATTTTTATACAGGAAAATACGTTTAAAAACATTTACCTGTTTCATTTAACGTGCCTATATATATATATACGGATATATATAAATAAAATGAATAATTTTGAACTTTGATTAAGTTTTAATTCTGTGCTGCACAATTACACAAAAACGTATTTTATTAAGAAGGAAGGAACAGGTTCTCTAAAAATAGTACGAACACCTAATCTAACATTGTAGGTGCCCTTTTTTTGGTCTCGAGGGGGAAACCTTTAAAACGTACTTGATTTCGTGGAAGCAATGCAAGGTTATGTGAGATTTCTACCGCACTTAAACCCGGTGGCTGTCCTGTACGCTGCGAAAAGGAATCTGGGATCTCCAAAGAAACGCAACCGGAGTCCTCTGAGCGCGTTGCCCTATCGGGCTCTACCCCGGTGAGCGTCTATTCTATCTAATCTAATCCTGGTTTATTCTAATCCTGGAGCTACAGGGACGTTGTTTGTGCCCTAGACATATATTTTATGTATCTTAATATTCCCAACAATAAACTTCTACACTTCTACACTAAACTTCTACATGTGTTATTGAGATTTCATCGTCGGCCAGGTGGAGGGAAATTGGATCCGAGACTCTGAGCGTCTGGCCTTCGTTGAACTTTACCAGATGAACCTCGTCTTGTCGTGAGCTACGGGCTCGTATGTTGTGTGCATGGCAGGGTTCGTAATATTTCTTTTATTTAACACGAGTTTTTATCCGCGGCAAGGCTCGTTCGAGTCGCGTACCACGATAAAAAGTATCCTATGTGTTGTAGTAACTGTCCAATTTCATCTAAATCCAGTCTGTAGTTTTTTCATGGATTACCAAACACACCCCACATCCTCACAAACTTTGGCATTTATAATCTTTAAACTATGTCTAAACTTAGATATTGGCATAGAATGTGATGTCTACCAACCCGCTTTTGTCAGCTTACTGAACTATTGACTAATATTCCTCATTTCGACTGGAGACAAAGTAAAAGCACAGTGTGTCTTACCTATCTGTATACCGCCAACCCATTATTGTCTCACTGCTGGGCATGGGTTTTCTCCCAGAATAGAAGAGTTTTAGACCATAGTCCACCGAACCAAAGTGCGAATTCATACACAAAATAAGACCTACTTGTATACTAGAAGTTAAGTACTTAGTAACTACCGTTCGAGGGCGTATGATACCAACTTTATAGAGCAAGTGTCAAAATGGGGAAACTACGATTAAATTTTGACCACTTATTGAACAGAATATTGTTATTGAGCGACATTTCTATACTAATTGAACAGACTTCTTAATCTTAAAGTAACAGTACTAATGACGGAAGTGACCACTTATCATTAGGTGCTTTATGCCCGTTTGCTACTTCAGTCTGCTAAAAAACGTCTTTTGTATAGGCCAACAATAGCTGCGGCGATGGTGCTGCCACACTCACAACGATGTACGCTCTACCGCCTTTCGTGATAATATTCGTGACATTGCCACGTCACGGCGACGCCCAGACGGTCCGTGTTAAAATTACTCGCTGCGGAATTCGGCTTTAAAATATACGCACGTTTCCATTATTACATCCGATATGAGAATATTCACTGTTTTTTTAAAGCCATACAAAATTTCAGTACAAAAATATTCATATAAAACATCTAAAGGCGCAAGTAAACCTGATTGTTGGCGTGGCGATGTTTGCTTTTATTTATTTTAGCGCCATCTGTTATACATTTTCGGAACTATTTAGCGTCGAAGAAGAGCGAGCTGGCTGCGGTGTTAGTTCAATTTAGTGCGGGATACTGTTCGTAGATGGAGTTATTTCATTTTGCTATTACATTTAATTCCTGTCACTATCTTGTCTGTTATGCGTATTACTTGTACGTACCCATGTTTCACATATACCAGGCGTCCCGTGGCGGCATTTTTTTCATATGACGTTATTACTATAAATATTAAGCGTAGTAGAACCATTTGTCGTATGACTGGAGTCTACCCAATTTAAATTTAAGATAACATAGGTAGGTCATCGAAATGTTATTTAGATTCATATCATTTAAATTCAGATCTCGAGGTCACTTAGTGTTTGCGTATTAGACGTAAACATTTGTCTAGATGCTACAAAATATATTCTGTGAGTATTTTTCACGCTATAGTAGCAAATTTAACAGGTGGTAGAACCAGTGTAGTTCGACCGGGGAAGTACCACCGCCACGCCTATTTCCAGCATGAAGCAGTTCTTGCGTTTTGATGGAAGGGTGTGGTTGCGGGTTTACTTTTATATGAGGCGACCATCTCAGTCCTCGGGAGTAGCAACGCATTTGTGGTCGACTTCAGATAGAACCCCTGTTCTATATGAAGTTGCTTACATATGTCCATGGGCGGCAGTAACTACTTACTATCAGGTGGGCTGCTTGCTCGTTTGCTACTTCGTATAATTTATAAAATATATATATATATATAAGATCAAATGTATAGTTGTGGGGCTTATACAAAGCCGATTGTAAACGGGTTTGGACCGCTTTAAAAACTTACACCTATTTAAGTTTTGCACATCGTTAATACCACAGTAGTGCTATTATCATTGTTATACAAAATATACAGTTTATAAATAGAATGCATAAGTTAACAAACCACTCGAATAAATAAACAGTCAATAAACATAGACTCTATTACTTTAGTTATTGAATATTTAGTTTAGAGAGTGTTATGATAATATACCTACAGGCCAGGAGAATTTCGAAAGGTCGCTGTCCAGCCAAATATATTAGCCGTGTTTACCATTACACGGAAACTGCTGCATTAAGAAAACATGCTACCGGTTGGAGTCATGCCAATTAGGGGAGTCCCACCCCTCTGAACCGCCAAACGTTTTCATAGGTCGTGGTATAAAATAAAAATGAAATATTTTTATCAATACGAAACGTAGATAGTAATAAAATATTATACTTAATATTAGTTCTATTATATATAATTTAAATTATAAAGAGAGTAAAAAAAATAATGTGCGAGGGTTCCAAAATGCAGTTTCTTGAATTTTATATTTTTATTATTAAAATTCTAATAATAATTTGTAAACAATGCGTTAACTCGAGTAACCGAAGCATTACGTTAATCTACGACATTATAAAAAGACTTATGAAAGTGTGAAAAAGTTATACTCACAAATTACATTAAATAATTTAAAATACATTTTGTACTGTAAATTGTATGTTTCAATGGAAATGTATTAAAACATTTCGCACATTAAATATATAACAACATCTTGTGACGTCCATGCATGCGGTAACTGCAAAACTTGGCACTTGGCACTGATTTTGTTTATCCCGGGAGCCGGCCATGAATTCAGTGGGTGTAGGTTGCTTGAGTTCACAGTCACAGACTCTATTTGTTTATGTACTTATTAGGAAATATCTTACAGGAAAATGCTTCTTAATCAAACCAACGTAAGGACGATAATTTTTGTAATAAATACATAGATCATTGTGTTTTATTATTTAGAAGTAGTGAGTAAACATGCAATTAATCAGATGGTAAGTGGCCACTACCGTTCATAGACATCTGTTACCAATCCTAAATAAGATTACATGAAGCATATATTAACATATAATGAATAAATTAACATAGAATCTTACATGAAGCTGGCCGCAAAGGAATTGACGTAAAAAATTTAAAACCTTACTATAATTAAGTTCTTACCTTACTTACATATTTTAAAACTCAATAAAATTACTACTAATTAATTACACAACAATGTAACAAAATTGCTTTTATTTTATGAAATCTTCGAAAATATTATTTATTGATTGCAATAGATAGAATGGGCTCGTGTATAGAAAGTAAAGTAAACGCACACAAAGGAAATTTTTGGTGCTGAGATAGCTAC
>DWNE01009913.1:0-10622 GCA_018249875.1 Cecropterus toxeus
ATCTGAAGTCGACCACAGATGCGTTGCTACTCCCGAGGACTGAGATAGTCGCCTCATATAAAAGTGAGCCGGCAACCGGCTTATGTTAAAGATACCATAAAATCCTATCATAACTACAAGACATATAAGAAAGTTTAGTTTAGTTTGGGTGATATTTTGTTAAATTATCAGATGCTGTGCAGAAAAACTACAATTCTCATTTAAAACGGGTGAATTTTGATGATGAATAAATCGCGCGCACGTGTGCCGTTAAAAAACGAAGTTATTTTGAGATTACGGACAGCATACCACTTTTATTACATTAATATGTCTAGACATTTGCATAGTATACATACATTTAACAACGGAATGATAATAAAAACCTACTATGTATATTTTTAATTAATATCAGATGTATAAATACACGGTCAAACATTATTTATGTATTTTTACTCGACTGCAATGTGTGTATGTATGTTTATTTGTTGATCCATTTCTTTAGCAGGGGCTACAGCCCCAACGGCTTGACGAATTGTAACATGTGATATATCATTGGAATCGTTTTAGATGTCATAGTGTTAAAAGCTATACAATTTTAAAATTTGTCACCTTGAACACAAAAAAGAGGGGAAGGGATAGTTTTTATGTCGATTCGCAAACAAAAAACTAAAATTTGCAGTCGGTTTTCGGGGAGATGACATTTAAGTATTTACAGTTTTGTTTATAAGAACTTACAAACTAGTATTAATTCCTCTTTAATATGACAAGTTGGTAATGGATACTCTTTAGTCGGCACATTTTCACTATCATTAAACCCGCGTCTTTGTTTGAATCTAATTAATCTTCGTTCCTGACCTAAATAAGTTTCGGCATCCGTCGGCCCGCTGCGCTACAAAAAATTACTCAACTATTTTAATTAGCGTAAAAGTTTAAAGTTCCATCACAAAAAAGTCAATGAATCGGTTCACACTTGACATGTGCGTTATCTTTGCCATATTTAGATTTTTTCAAGGATGCCAAACGAAACACAATGCACTGATTGTTTTTATATGACAGCAGCGTACACTTCTTCTTTTTAGTATTATTGTAAAATTGTCAGTACACTCTTATGTCTAAGATGTACTTATTTACATTTTTTTTTTATATCAGATGTATTTTTCAGAATATTTTTCTTAGATAATATTTTTGTATTGTTTTGATAAAAGATTTTTCTTTCTTCAATGTAACTTCAGGTAAGCTCAAATCAACTACAAACATAAAAAATAAAAAAATCGTAACCTGCAACGATATAATGTGAGGAGATATTTAACCTCATTGATTTTATTTTAGGAAGCTAGATATAAAGAGTAATTTTTTAGCAAGATCGCAAAATTCGTTAAGTGAATGGGAAACTAATATTGTGATCAAAAACAGATTTTAATTAACGTTCTGGGTTTTAGCGAACAATCCGTTCTCTATATCGTCGATATTACTTCACGAGCAACTTTTTCTAGCTTGTTTTGCACGTTGCAACCCTAGCAGCGTAGATACACTTTTGTTAGTGTGAGTGCCTACGGTGAAGTAGTGTGTATTTGTGTGTATGTGGAGCACGTTTCATAAAATAAAACACCATATTGATTCGTGACGAGTTGAGAGCGGATTGTGGGAAACGATTCCTGTCTACTTAATAGACGCCCCGAGGACACGGGCATGCACGCTCTAGCTCACAACTCGAAACGAAGGCATTGAAAAATTAAGTAGGTAGGTGAAAAACAATTTAATTGGGAGAGCTTTGTTGGGTTTCGGAGGTCTTTTACATAATTGAACCGCGCTGCCGATTCTACGAGTTCGGTGCAAAATACCAATCATTATTTATAAAGCTCGGGAGTCTTTTAATTAAAAGGAAACTCGACGTCGATGCACGTACCTACTACCGATACAAAACTGGGGCACTTTTTGTTCGTACAATTAAAACGGACTGGTATATTAGTGGGTACAGAGTTAACGAGGAAAGGAGAGGACATGGAGCACTTTATTCCTAGTTTAGCGGTCGGAGGCTGCCGGCCGCAGGACCAGGCCACATTCTCGACGGGTAATTACGCACGCTCGTCCCGTTCCCAAGCCTCCACTCTAACATTTCATGCCTCGTTTCGTAGTGTGTGATTTGCTGTTATTAACGTAATTATCATGGGAGATTCGCGTACGTACATTGTTTTACATGTCATTTTTACAAATCTGTGTAGGTATTCTCTAACAAATCCCCCTAACCTCCTCTAACCTCCCTCTAACAATTACCCCAACATGGGTAATATGCTCAAGGCCTACCCCAGATGTAAGGAGAGATTATTGCCTAAAAGTAATGTTGCCACCGACTAAATACTTACTAAAAGAAGTAGGTACCATTATTTTACATATAGACCAATAGGTGGATATATTATTTACATAATGTAGGTTCAATTTAAATATTAATACGGTGTTTGCAAGAAAATTCCTTAAATCCGCATCTGCATATACGATGTGACCCAAATACGAGTTCAACCGTGACTTACCCGTATTGATTTCGCCTCAATCGGGTAATTTTTAAAAAATATTTAAAATATATTATATGTAGTTAAGTACTGCATATTATAATATTGTGTATTTGCTAAATATAGTGCTCAATGGAGCTAACATAAATTGAACATTTGAATTATTTACTTCCAATGGTTATCCACTAAATAAATACATAAATCGACTTGGATAATAAGCTTACTCGCCATATTACAATACCTTGCTTAATAAAGGTGCATACACATTAATATGCATTAAGCCCAAATGTAATAATGTTCTAATAGTATACTTTTTGGTCTTCCTCCCTACATATCCGGATCTCTGTTTTTTATATACAAATAAACAATGAACAAGAACTTTCTTTTGCCTTTGGGTTACAAGATATCGCGAAGAAATGTCATGTAAATATATGTTATTAATTATTATTTATTGGGTTACAAGATATCGCGAAGAAATGTCATGTAAATATATGTTATTAAAAGCCCTGTGCTCAATTGGTAATGGATGATGATAATACTGTAGTGAAGGACAAAGGAGTTAGCAATTTAAAATTACTTAATAACATTTCTAAAGTTCATTGTGATTTACCTTTCCACGGATGCTTTAAATATACTCTTTCCGGAGCGCTCTTTAATTTGCGAATAAATTAGGTGTCTGAAAAAATAAATTTAGTTCTAACGTTACGTTTGAAGATTTTTATAAGATGAGATCAAAGTGGTTCAGGACTATATTAGAGCCGACAGAAGCGGACGTGCTTGTTTTGAGAGGGGCCGGCGGCAGCGTGGCTCGGCACGAAACAAATGCTTTCGCGAAATTCAACCAAAGTTTTTAAAATACAAACTCGCTTTTCGCTCTTTGTTTCCTTTTTTGTTATGTTTTATTTTGTGCTCGTGTGGATTATACAATTCATTTTGTAGCTTATTATCATTGTTGTGCAAAGCCTTACTTTGTTGCGACTTACAATAGCGGGAACAGCGTAGGTATTTATAAAGTAACACAAAAATTAAACAATATTTTAGGCATATTACGGGAGACGCCACAACTGATATTATTTTAATGATGTCGAAGAGTAATAAATCAAGAATAGATAAAGGGTTCTAAATATTTAGTGAAAGACGATGAATAATAGTGTCACGTCAAAATCAGTGTAAGCGGGCGTCGTCATTAATGATTATAATGGTTTGGGAATTGTTTCTAGTGCGTAATGGCGGGAAGGTAGGGGCGGGCCCGGAATTTGTCCTCTTGTCGGGCCACCGCCGCATTAGCTGAGAACGTTAAGCGACGTTCGCAAACAATGTGTGCGTGTCGCTTCATTTGTGACACGTGACAATACCTTCCACGGAACTACGGAACTACCTGACTCGGAGTTTCTTAATTGACTTAGAACGGTCGATGTCTAATGCCCGCAGTTTGACCCAAACGTAAACTGACATACCTTAAAAGATGTTCACAATTGTTCAAATTTATTCATATATTTACAAAAATCGGCTAAAATAAGTAATAATAGTATATAATCTATTAATATTTTGTTGTATGTCTATGTGTTTGAAATTGCGTCAAATCATATAAACAAGTATCGAATTGAATTTAAAGGATTCATAATATACTTATAGTTCATATCTAAAGTAACATTTGATATTTAGTTCATTAAATTTCGTTTACTCTATCAAAAGTTATTACAGTTTTAATTAATGTTTATAAACGCGGGCGAAACCGCGGGCAAATAGCTATGTTATTTACCGTACCTGTTTATTTTTGATGATGTACAATCAATATCATAAAGCGCGTGACTATAATAGTTACACTTGGTTATATTTCGACAACCTCTAAGTATTTTCAACCCACCTGTACCTACGCGTTATAATCTTTTTAGCGTGTGAACGCGACCGGATGGGCGAGCAATCTTCATCATGTGTCAGGCTAACAGACTTAGCCGGGCCATTAACGATCGACGAATTTTCCAGCAATTTAGTCTGAGTACATAATTGCGAGAACAAGTCGAACCTAATTGATGGCGGGGTCCAAGTTCAAGATACCGTTAATATATCGCACGGACGAGGTTTCTGGTTTATGGTCCCACAGCTTCGTTGGCAAAAGCGATTATTAGGGTTTATTTACGAGAATTGTAAAGTAATATGTAAGTAGATAATGGGATGAGTCATAAAGGTATTTTTTAAGGTTTTGCGCTCAAGAGGTAAAAACAAAACCCTATTACTAAGCCTATGTTGTCTGTCTGTATAGCAAAAATGAAAATATATATCTAAACGGCTTACCGTACAAGTAACCAATGTCTGTCAATGTATTAAAGAGTAACAACTGAACTGTAACCTCTACCTGATTTTAATTTTCAATGCATGTACTTCTATAACTGTAAAATACTAAAAAAGGTGAAGATTTGGTGAGTGGGGATCCTGGATGTCCGAGTTCGACTAATATTGCCAAGCCTATTTCTATATTAAAGATATTTGACTGTCACACTTCTCAGCATTGTCCTTGGAAGTATAACTATCTAGTTATATATAAGTATAACTATATAGCCGTTAGAATTTTATGACATAACAGTAGATAGATATCTACTAGCTACATCTGTTTCTGATACACACATTATAAATATTTATGCCGGTGGTGTCACACTGTTCAATCTTTTTGCGTTTTAAATCTCTGTGGTCATCGACAGTCTATTATTGTCTCACTGCTGACCACGGGTCTTCTTGCAGAATGAGACTTTTATGCCATAGGCCACCCCTCTGGCTAAATGCGAATTGGTAGACTTCATTCAGCTTTGAGAACTCTTTTTTATTTTGTGAACTCTCAGGTATGCATGTGACCTAACAATATTTTTCTACACCGTAAAGCAATATGCAAATCATTTTAGAAAAACTTCGAAGTTCGGACCTTTGATCGAGAGGCCGAAATTCAACCATTACGCTATTACTGCTCATAATAATGTGCTTATTGATATTTATTTTCTTGATTTTGGTACATAGGTATTAAATTCCTTGAGTAACCTACTTTTCTTACATAACAACTTAATGTTGATAGCAATTTTTGTTATCTATTAAAAATTAAGACACGACTAAAGTATATATCACAATCATATTATGCATGTTTAATAACTGTTGGTTAATGGACTGTTAAATATAAAAATATGTGAGCTGAAATAGTTTAATAGTTAGAAACTATAGAAAAAAGCTTACACATTATCACAACTTAAAATTTAATTTATCTGACATCTTCTTTGTAATTGCGTTTACTTCTTCAAACAGATACTGATTATAAACTATATACACCTTATCACTGAGAGGTTGTTTGTTTGTTACTAACAATATCAACCGTAATTGTGCAAGTTATATTTTTGTACTTAACAATAATGTAACTTCTTGTCCCATTTTACATTAATGACAAACACAGTAATGATAACCTTGTATAATTATAAAACATGAATAATGATAATAATCTTGAAGTTACTATGTTTAATTACATAAGTAACAAGTATACAAACAAATAACTCAAGTAAGATTAATTACAACAATCTTACTTGATTTATTTGTTTGTGTATTTAATATTAATGATTCTGTCCACTAAAAATACGACAATCAGAAGATTCTTCTTATTATTTATTGTACATAATTGTACTTTGAACTTGATAAATCCTTGAAAATTACTACCTAAAATAAATTATATATCCTAAAACATCTTTAGGAAAGATGTTTCTCATTATTGAATATTATACTAAAGTTATAATATGAATCAAAATCAAACAGATACAACATAGCGATTGTAACTTCAGATTGTCTAAGATTAATTTAAAAAAAATGTATTTTTATCATTTTTTTTAAATAATTTTTAAATTATTTGGGTTTTTATTAAATTTTTACACATGTGAATGTTATCTTAATATTTTTAATATGCCTGTAAACACAAATCTACCATCGAGAACTGTAATTCGGTAGGAAATTGATATAGCTTGATGGAAACATTAAGTCAAGAAATGGTGCGCATATTGTAATCTAAATGCGTCTATTATTACCACGGAGAAACTATTTAATGGACATAACTTTCATCAGTTTTGCGACGGTTAGTTTTTATTTTATTTCAAAAGCTTTTAATAGTAGTAACTGCAGTAAGAAGCGTGGAACGATTCCAAAGTAAATCTATGTGGTACAAATTTAAATAAAAGACTCAGTTTGATAGAATCGGAATAAAACAATTTATAGGCAAGGCTGGATTTAAATCTTAAGAAAAAACTACTCAACGTTATTGCTATACCTGATTTTATAATATGTTATGTTAGAGTTATGTAAACTCAAAATATTGTTTCACAAAAATGTGTACTTTTGCTAATAAATAATATTTTTTTGGTATTTGGTATTATGGATTAGTTAACTTTTTCATAAGATTGATTGAGGTAACAAATGCCTACCAAGCTAAATAATATTGTGTCGTTTTGTAGTTGTTTAACAAAAAAGAAAACAAACTTTTGTTTTCTCTAACTATTCTTATTTATTCAACAATAAGCTCTTACAATGTTTATTCATAAGACATTAAGGTTAGCGTAGTAAAAACTCACAACATCTCATGCCACCGTAGTCCGTAAGTCACGGGGGTCACGAATGTTCGCCGTGTTCGAGGTATGTTATTACAAAACACATTGTAGGAAAACAATAAACACCGAAAACAATAAGAAAACAAATTAAAGTCGGACACACGATTAGGGAGTATTGCGCCGTTTTGGAGGATATTGGTGGATGTCACGCTATCGGGGTCGTGGCTACCTGCCAGAGAGTGCCGGAGCCCGAAGACGGTTCGCGCGGCGCCCACCGGTCGTAAGGGCGGAGGTCGACGTTGCGATCACTAGCGGTATCGGTCAGTGACCGCGGACCAGGTCGCGTACCGAGCACCGAGGGTACCTCGCCGTCGGAGGTGTTGTGTCGAGTGACCACGCGGACGGAACACGCGCGGACCGAGCGCCCTCCGCAGGCGTTTTGACGCCCTCCGCACGACGCCGCTGCGCGCGCACTCTACGCGACGGGATAATGCCGCCCTATCCTGTACCGAGCTATCGAGTTATCCGCCGCGGGTGGCTATCACGATTAACCCTGTCAGTTTCTCCACTACACACGGTAAAGCTTATGTTCCCTATGAATGTTGTGTTGTCTGTTCTTCAGTCAACGTTTGGATTGAAATACGATCTCGAATCTCCTGTTTGTTTTTTAACGGGTCATTTCTAACTATGATAAATGAGAGCGTCCAATGTATAAATCTAATAACTTAGTTCAGCTGCGTTGTGGATTTTTGTTTGTTTGTTGTTCTTTTTGAAAAATATAAAAAATCGACACAGGACATCCCTAAGCAGATTATAATTGGAGCATGCGTGGTGCGAGGGTTGAGGGTGGAGGGTGGTGGGTGTTGTCGGAGCAGGGGCGCGTGTCACCCACGACGGTAGCGACTCTACGGCCGACGTGATCTTGACACCGCGTATGCAAAGCCTATGATATTCCAATTTTGTGCAAAAATTATCTCTATTATATTTTCTTATAATTGCTACTTCTAAATTAATCAAGAACGTTTTTGAACAAGTCACTTTATTTAAGAAAAATGGTTTGTTGAGTCAAGCTAATAATATAATTCAAAACGAAGAGTCAGCTAAGTTATAGAATATTCTTATACAACTTACGGTACATGTCTACCTACATAAACATACATGTATAATCTATCGTTTTCTCTCTACGGCTGTACAACCCTACCGATTTGCAAATGAGGGTAGTTAGGTCAGATTTGCAAGTTTTAGTTTGATTAACTATAATTGGCTTTGATGTTAGTGTGTTAGTGGTATAATGGTATGAAATTCGACACTTTAGTATGTATCACATTCTCTTTACTTAAGTGTGATTGGACAATATCCATATTTTTTTAATTTTTTCATCATAATTTTGACTTCCTTTCACAATAAAAAATGACTTAGATAATAGTCCTTTAAGGTGACCAAAATGCTAAGTCAACTTTTAAGACTATTATAAAAAAAACATGTATTTTTATAACGAGTTCCCATGCAAAGTTCCAATAAACAAAACTTAAAAAAAATAACTAACGTGAACCTGGACCTCCAGAGTAAACGGTTGAAATTTACACCATTGTGCTGTCTGCTTAATAAAACGTGAATATTTGTAAACGATGTTCAGCGGGCTTTAGGCGACCAACGGCAAGGCGAGCGGACAGCGACGTGTGGATACGAAATCCTTGGCGCGTGACTTTCTTTAACGCTCCATCGACTTTCAGCTATGTTGTACCCACGATCTATGAACATCGTAAACTTCTATAAGCATGAATACCTTGAACGTGTTACGCCCAAATGAAGAGATATGTTTATTAAATATCCCGCTGAATACTGAGCAAGGGATATGGTGGAACTGTCAATTAAATGTCATAGTTCTTTGTGTTACTAGCTGTTGTTTATGACAGATACAAACATATATAAATATTTTTGTTATCAAAATTAAGAATTTGATAAACGTATATAAATTAATTTAACGCAATAATTTAATGCAAGTCCAATTGTCAGTATCATGCAAAAAAATCCAAAACAATATAAACATTTTGCACATTTGTTATGCATTGATAATATAATACCCGTGTTTCGTACAACATGTAATCCGCATAAAATTTCATAAAGTGGCTTAACGAGTTTACGAGGTTTATTAACTTAGTTCCTACGCCGTAAATACAATACCGATATTAAATTCATTTTGATATTTATGGTGGAGTTAGTAAGTACGGTTTCGCGGCTGGCCGCCCGCCGCCTCGCGATACGGTAAAGGGTTTTGTTTTCTTTATAAACAAGCATGAAGGTGCTGTTAACGACTCCACGAACAAATACGAAATTCGATCTTCCATTACGCATACAAATGGCTCCCCTATCTGCCACCTTATAACATGAAAGTATTGTCTTCTTTCCAATCTGATGCTCCCCCGCACTTTACCCTCTAACTTCCATGTTCATATAATTACTTATCGTTTTAATGAACTGAACCTGTACTTTTTGTTTATTAAGAATTATTTTGTTGAGGTGACGTGTCGATTCTTAAATTAGAGTTGGAGAAATCTGCAATAATCTTTGTAGTAGTCAAACCCATCATTTTGTTGCATTATACAATTTTATATCATATAAAAGCTTGTCGCGAGAATAAATCTGAAAATTACAGACCTAGGATCTTAAACAATCTCACTTGAAAAATCTCGCGACAAGCTTTTATGTGATATAAAATTGTATAATGCAACAAAATGATGGGTTTGACTACTACAAAGATTATTTTTTTCTTTTCAGACCACTGAAATAAAAGCTTGTTTTTAAAAATATTTTTTATATTAATTTATTTTCTCTTTTTTAGTTGTTCCTGAATATAATACCCTTTCATTTATATCTATATTGGGTGGGTTTTACGAAAATTACATAAACATCCATGATTTTATGGCGGCCATCTTGAATTTCAATTATTTTCATGGTGTATTGTATTCTACATGTTTGATACCCAATTACCCATATTGGTTAGGTTGTACGAAAATATGTAAACTTAAAGTTTTTGATGGTGGCCATCTTGGATGTGAAAATTTTTCATGGTGTATTGTATTCTACATGTTTTTTCATTTCATTTGATACCCCTTTCATTTGATACCTATATTGTGTGGGTTGTATATAACGATGTAAACTTAAATTTTTTTGATGGTGGCCATCTTGGATTTAAGTTTGTTCATAACGTATTGTATTTTACATGTAAAGTCCTTTTATTAGATACCTATATTGGGTGGGTTGTAAAAAAATATGTAATATTTTATTGTTTTGATGGTGACCATCTCGGCTTTGATTTTTTCATTGTTTATTGTATTCTACACGTTAAGTTCCTTTGTTTGATACCCATATTGGGTGTGTAGGATAAAAATATGTAGTCCGCCATTTTGTCGCGCCGGCCATTTTGAATAAAGAATAATATTGATTACATATAATTGCATTGTCATCAGGACTAAAGGTGTATTCCAAATTTCAGCTCAATCGGACCCTGAGAAGTGGGTTAAATTCAGCTTGCAAGATTTGACCCAAACATACATACAAACATTGC
>DWNE01009914.1:0-10620 GCA_018249875.1 Cecropterus toxeus
GGAAATACATCATTTGTGAAAATTTCAGCTTTCTAGCTATCACGGTTTATGAGATACAGCCTGGAGACAGACAGACTTAGTAATAGGGTCCCGTTTTACCCTTTGGGTACGGAACCCTAAAAACGTTAATACACAGTGAGACAAATATATGTGAAATTTAGGTCTTGTTATGTACACAAACATGGTCAGCGCTTTAAGTTGTGGTCTCAATTATTTTCATTCACACCTATTATAATTAATGTACCCATTATTATGTATCAATATTGCTTACCAAAGATCGAAATTTAGACAATTTCTAATAGGTAATATATGATAATGATAACATGTTGACTTCATGTTAACAAGTGTCACGGCGAAGAGTCTACTTGACCTGAAGTCATCCAATACTTGCCCCACAACTTGACTTAAACCGACAAATAAGTACTAAGATCCTTAAGCTCCCCCAAAGTTGGTAGCACCCTTAAGCCGGTCGTGAAATTATGCGAAAATTCGCTGAATTTTTTTATATACGGAACTAATTTTGTTTTATGTTACAGAGTAGAAGTAAAATGTTTTAAGAATTAATATTTTTTTTTTTTTTTTATAATTTAGAAGTAGCAACTGAGTGTGTAGTCCCCCTGATGGTAATTGGCCACTGCCACCCATGGACATCTGTAATTAGCCCTAAATAAGATTAGCCTTACCTGAAGTTAGCCATTGATGCGTTGCTACCCCTGAGGACTAAGTTTGAATATTCCGGATAAGTATGTCTTCCTCAACACACCCTTCAGACCAAAGCACAGCTGCACATAACACTGCTGTTATTAGCCAGAAATAAGGCATGGCGGTGGTATCTCCGGGATAATATATTTATTGGACTTTTTGGACACCAAGATCTTTTTGGACACCAAGATCTTTTTGGACACCAAGATCTTTTTGGACACCAAGATCTTTTTGGACACCAAGAGCCGTAAGTACGTATGAAAGACGGCATATGATTATTTAGCGAAGCTAGACACGAATTACATAAATTCTGTTAAGTTTGCCTAAGCACATAATGATATTAAATAAAGAAATAAATAAATAATTAGACCGTACTTTGAGGTATTGTTTAGTCTTTTTTTCATTTAAATTCGTTCATTGAAGTCGTGAAGAAAAGCGAGCTATTCATTAATTTAAAACAGACCGGGTAAAGGTGTTGTAATTATATAAGACAGTTAATCCGAGAATTATAAAAATAACGATAAGATATTAAGCTTCAGTTTATTTTCTGTTAAGAATTTCGTTTCGGTTCTGTTATTCTGTTATTTACAGTAAATTCTTAACTAACTTCCCTAAGGAAGAGAGGTTATCTATTTGCGCTCATATAATTATATACTCGTGAACATAGTTTCGTCGACATGATTTAGCGAAGTGTGTTGAGCGCCGACTTCGAGACTATTATGTACTGTCATAAACCAATCGACTTTTCAAGTGCCTTAGCTAATTCTAACATAAAAGATCGAAGCTTATCTCTCTATCGCTTATCAAAGGCAATAGAAATGTGCTGAGCGTACAAGAGCTTAATATCTGGCGGATAGCCAGGAACGAGTGGGGGGCAGAGGGTATAGGCAGTTGGTGCGTTTGTTGTACAAAGCGATAAACACGTTCATGGTTCACAGTTTGATGTAGAAGCCAGAGATTTATTAACAACTTATAAATTTCCATGTGATAGTACCTGTGTAGTTTTTTTAACAGACTGAAGCAGCAAACGAGCATACAGTCAACCTGATGGTGAGTGGTTACTGCCACCCCTGGACATACGTAAGCAAATTCATACAGAACGGGTGTTCTATCTGAAGTCGACCACAGATGCGTAGCTACTCCAGAGGGCTAGGATGTTTTGGGCTGTGATAGTTTGGGCTGTAGCGCGTGCTTAAGAAATGGACATACATACAAACAAACAAACATACATACATACGCTCGAAAAACATTGCCCTCCATTAGAAGCAGTCAGGTAAAAAAATCCTGCATGTAAAGCTTAAGTAAACACTACTAACACGGGTAGTGTCAACACTGCACTTAGACGAATACTTTACAAACGTTTGATTTATAATTTGGCCTAAAATATTTTTATCGATTAAACTCAACGACCATGAACACTGACAGCTAAGCATATTTACGTTTATTTCAGTAAACAAAGAAGACTTAAGTGAAAGCTTATACAAGCAGCCCTAAGACTTGTTTTACGAGTCTTACAAGTTTTAAATTAGAATGAAGGTCGCATTCACAACGTAGGTCAAACTGTATTAGACTGAAAATCCGTAGAATTAATGTCATTGGCATTCTGCACCACCATTAACCTTCAAACTATATGATTGTTTGCAACCTTCAATACAATAGAACGTTTATACTGTTCTCCTAGTAACTACTTACTAGAACTGTTTGTTTGAGAATCACGCAATACGAGTAACGTATTGATTTTAATTAAGGTTATGGTTAAACTAACAAAGTAGTATAGCTTTATTACTTGTTTTGCTACGATATAACGACCTAGACATACAATTTCATTTAATATATATTTATGTGAAATTACTTATTTTCGCCATATGTGAAGATATGAGCAAGTGTATGATGATATAGTAGAAGAGAGAAAAGTAAGAATTATATTTTTGTAGGTAAATAGCAAATTAGGAACATTGGGACATTAGGAAGTTATTTATCCATTTGTTTTTAAATTATAAATATATCAAACGAGTATGTAGTCAAACTATAGTAAGTGGCTACTGCTGCCGATGGATCTTCCATCAGTTTAGTGATATCCACTGTGGGACATAGATCTGCCCTAATCGGCGTTTTTGCCAATAGACACCGCGCTCGGCATGCATGTTGGTGATCGAAATATTCCCTGGATTTCATACCCTAGTAGTCTTCTACGGCATCCACGGAAAAAGCAGTAGTGGTACTATTCAAATATAGCATTATACCGCTCAATACGACCAACACCAACCATCCCAACCATCCCTGGATATCTGTAATCAATTCCTCATAAGATAACAATCTTACCAGAACTTGGCCACGTATATTTTTGCTATTACCGAGGACTGAGGATTACTTCTGATAATTTTACCAGGTAAAACCCGTTTAGTTCAAACTGGGAGGGACCACCGCCACACCTATTTCCAGTGTGAAGTAATCTTTGTGTTGCATTGGAAACGGCTTGCTTATATATTAGGCAACCATCTCAGTCTTCGGGAGTAGCAACTTTGTTCTATATAAAGCTGCTTCCAGATGTCTATGGGCGACAGTAAGCACTTACCATCAGATGGACTGCGTGCTTATTTTCTATTTAAATCTGATAAAAAATACAACTATAGACTACAGTAGTATCTACTACAGAGTCCGATGCTTACTGCGCAGACGAAAGCGCGGATATGAGAAAGTTATAGAGTATAGTTAACCTCGGTAATATGTTCAGAGTCGAATTTCAGCTGTAGAATACGACATTTGGCGAAACGCCAGTAATGGTAGCATTTTTACGTTACAAACGGACGTGCAGTCTACCTGTTAAATAGTCCAGTTGAACTACAATCTATGCTGTCAAACTTACTGAGTTCTAATTCTAGCAAATACAATATATATGCAAATTAGAAAGTACTTCAGTATATAACATTTGCTCTGACGGTAAATGCAATTATCACGAGTTCTTCTAAGTTATTTTAAAAGTTTTTAAGTATCAACTGTACGTTTTTAAATTTTCCTAAAGCATCTAAATAGAATCTTATCTATTCGTGTAAGCAATTATATTTTCTCATACTTTCACGTATCCTGTGAAGGACGGAAGCGCGCATGAATTCAGCCACAAGCGGTTACCCATCCAACTCTTATCCGCGGCGGACGTTGGTTAACTTTTTAAATGGCTTCCATGATGGAGATACTTTTTATGTTAACCTCGATAGCCGGAGGAATGTGTCTTCAGCGTTGTAGTTCAGCTACGTATTACGACATTTGGCAAAATGCCAGTTTTATCGGAAGTCGGAATAGTCAATGTATGCGGATGCTAACTTTGAAACTTTGTAAAGTAAGCTAAGGTCGGTTTAGTCAACTTTACAGGAAACAAATCGATTTACGAAAGACATTTACATAGCTCCAAACTGGAGTTTTCTTGATCGTAGACAGGTACTGTGAAATCCCGATCATAGATATGCACGATCGTTTCTGCCATTAACGTGTAACGTGTTAGCGCTTGGACAAAGAGCTTTTCAAAATAATTGGCCAAGTGCGAGTCGGACTCGCAGGCGAAGGGTTCCGTAGCATTACAGTTTACAAATCTTGAATAGAAAATTTAGCTCTGTTGTAAAAATAAATAAATAAATAAAGTTGTACAGTTTTCCAACTACCAACATAAGTTTGTTTTTCATAGTATTTGTATGAATTACAAAGTTATATTATTCGGTTTTTGAAAAAGTGCTGTTTCTCAAAAACTTTCGACTACATCCTGTTCGAACTAATTTTCGTTGAAAGTTTTCCTTAACATCTACAAAATATGTTTTATCCAGATTTTTAACACTCTTAGTTTAGAAATTAGAGGGGAGGGGGACACTCATTTTACCACTTTGAAAGGGATTATCTCTCAAACAATCGACTTTGAGAAAAATGATTTTACTAACGTCAATGTCAATTTTAAAGACCTTTCTATAGATGTTCACGTGTATGTAAGATGAAAAAAAAAATGAGTTTCAGTTCCATGTATGGGGAGCCCCCCTTAAATTTAAGAATACACTTACCTACCAAGTTTCAACTTTGTAGTCTTAATAGTTTCCGAATAAAAAGGCTGTAACATATGGACAAACAGATATGACCAATCTATAAGGGTTCCGATTTCTGCCATTTGACTACGGAACCCTAAAAAGGTGATGTGTGGTACCTCTGGTGATGTTAATTGGCCCTCGCGTTGGCCGGTGATGATGACTACTTCATTAGGTAACCTGTAAGATTTATCGTTAAGTTTAATTATAAAAAAAAACCTTGGATACTTGCATAAAAAAATATCTTAAAGATACATGGACGCGCGCACATACATACGTGTACACTCATACTCGTATGGGTGCAGGTTTCTAAACATCGCTAGGCTCAAACTGTCTCAGATAATGACCTAGGATTGACATCAATTTTATATTATAAAAAAAATCATGGAAAAATGTGTAACATCGTTTTTGAGCTCCAAGCGCCCGATTTTTGGCGGAGTGCCAAAAACGGATTGGTCGCAAGACGTGGTAAGTCAGTGCATGTGGACGGTAATTTAACAACTTGGGGCGTAAAGTGGTAAAGACTTAGACTCCAGAAAGTGCAGGAAATACATGGAAGAAAGGATGAAGGATTCTATATGTTCCAAACGTAACATGAAATGTATTTGTCGTCATCATCAGTGCATTTTCGTCTCGCTGGTGTGAACGGTCTTTTTACAAAATTAAGCAGCAGTCTGGAATCTAGTTCACCAAATGTGGTCCCTGCCGCCCATGGACATCTGTAAGCAAATTGAACAGGGGTTCTATTTGAATTCAACCATGTTTTCTTTGCTTTCCCTAGGGAATAATATGGTCGCTTTAAGTTTTGTTTCAGAATGATTGTAGATTTAAAGATTTCAAAAAAATTGTAAATTTTTCTACAGAACATATAGGTTTCTTCACAATATTTTACCTATACCTTAAAGTAAGGCGTAAACTGCTTTACGCTAGAAACGCGGTACGAGGGCTGTACCTTCCCGATCGAATATAACTTTATCTACCTTGCAAACCAACAGTCTTACTAGTATTATTAAAGTATATTATAAATGTGAGGATGTATGTGTGTTTGTTTCTCTTTATCCCAAAAACTACTGGTCGGATTTAGCTGAAATTTGGCACACAGATCGTTTATGACATGGATTACATATAGTATACACATTACATCATCGAGCCGCAGGAATAACCTAGTAAAATAAAAATAGACATATTTATTAACATTTTAATTTTCGACATACAACAATTATATTAATTTAATGAGATTTTTTAATAAAACATAAAAGTATATTTATTTTTCCAGCTTGATTATAATTGCATCAACCTTTAAAAACCAAATAACATCATAACAAAGTTCCTATTTGTATGAAAAGACGTGACTCTTCCAAGAACCCATTTTTATGAAATTTCCACAAGTCTCAGAAGCGCTGGCTACTCGCCAAGCGTCAAGGCTTAGTCGTTTGTGTGCAAACGATACGGTACAAATGTTTCGATGGGGCAATGCTTTTGACGTTAATTTTGAATGCCAGACCTGGTCATGTGGTCCATTTGACATTTAATCACTTAGATCTCACACAGTGTAATGTTTATATACAAGCATTTTTATGCCACTACTGGTTACGGGTGTAGTTTTGTTGTTTTACGACCCGCGTGGCAGAGCGGTCACCATACCGGTCTATCACGCAGTGGGTCCCGGGTTCGATCCCCGGCCAGACAGAAATGTGAATGATGAGTTTAGAATTTTGTTATGGGTCTGGGTGTTTGTTTATTCGTCTTCGTGTGTCCATGGCACCCACGACATAGGAGAAAATCCTACTGGGGCTATGAGTGTAGAAAGTGTTAATCGAGGAAGGTTTGAATGGAATACTGGTAAACCATAAAGGTTTTAAAAATTAGTAAATCTGTCAATTTTTCTAGAGACGCGAATAAAATAAATGAATGTATATCAGCACACACTTGCCGTTACACAGAAACCCCTACGAGACACAAGTATGTGTTCTTTATTGCTTACAAATGAATGGAGTTGTAATATCAGATTTTTTTCAAACTTGATCGATCACAAGCAAAATTAAATAGACTTCGTATTACAGAAATTATTATATATTCGCATTATTTCGTATTATAACATCGTAGTGACCGTATCCATGCAGGTCCTACGACTAATTCTTTCACTAATCAACACCGTGTTGTAAATAACATCCACAAAGAAACAATAAAAGATATAAAGCAACAAAGCATATAGGTGTGACGGTGGTTCCACACACGAGCCACAGTCCCTACCACCTGTTTTGCATGTCATAAAACGCTTCACGTCCGGAGCGTGTAGAATAAAAATAAAAATAAAAACACACACAGCCAACAATCATAACATTACGTTTTTCCCTCTCGTAAATTGAAGTACTCTCCGCATTTTTATGCCGCCGTACGAGAAAATATCCCGGGAAAATGTTCACAAATTAATAATTACATGTAATTGTCACCGGTGTGTGCGTTGGGAACTTACCTACGGGATTTCCCAGGAGATTCGAAATGCCTTACATTTTACATTTGGTATGTATTTCAAATGAATGTAAAGAATATTAGGGTATCAATTTAGACAGTAAATGTTAAAGTGAAGCTTATGATTTACCTCGCGAATACTTTTGTATGCATTCAGTCAATTCTACCTTCAGCTTTTTGAGATCTAGTGCTGGATACAGGCGTCCATAAGTAAATTTACCTACCGGATTTCCCTACAGATTCAAAATGCTTTACAATTTACAATTATGAAGTACAAACTAATGTAAAAAAATTATGCGTGTCAATTTAGACAGTAAATTTTTGAAGTAAATCTTTGATTTACTTCAACACAACTTTTGTATGAATTCAGTCAATTAAGCCTTCAATTTTTGGGCTCCAGTGCTGGATACAGGTCACCATAGGTGAACTTATCTACCGGATTTCCCTAGGGATTCAAAATGCTTTACAATTTACAATTTGGTATGAAGTACAAACTAATGTAAAGAAATTTAGGTTGTCAATTCAGACAGTGAATATTTGTAAGAAAGTTTCTAATTAATCCCGGGTTTTTGCTTGAACAGTCAATACATCCTTCAACTTTTTAAGATTCAGTGCTGGATACAAGCTTCCCAACGCGGGCAGACTCAGTGCCAATAGTCACCGCGTCAGGCATGCGTATTGGTGACCTTAGTAATCAACGCCCATTAGGTGTTGATTACTAAAGAACACGCTACTCCCCATCTGATACTTTTTGTCCCTTAGTCGCCTCCTATGTTCTCGGAAAGAGAGGAATGGTGCTATTCAAGACCACACGGCTCTCTGAACTGTGTAGTTTTAATATTTTTCTACCCATTTACGCGACTAGAACTCTGGATACATACAATATGTAATATGTTACTTTTATTCACACATGTATTAAATTATACCTATTCCTTAGAATATTCGTAGTTAATAGGTTATTATTGTGCTAAAAATAATTTTGTAAACATGTTATACTCGTACAAATCGCGACTGGAGACATGGAGACAGAAAAAGGTTCCCTATTACTAAGGCTGCGCTATCGGTCTGTCCGTCTGTCTGTCACCAGGCTGTATTACATGAACTGTGATTGAATTGATTGAATGTATTTCTATTGCCGCTACAGCTACTAATTCTACTTACTAAAAACAGTATAAAATTAATATTTAAGGGGACTCTCTTGCAAGTATCGTGATTTTTTTTGCAGTTTTTCCCTTCGTGCGCGAGTCCGACTTGCACTTGGCCAGTTTTTTATAGTTTGTTAGGAGACAGATTATTATTTATTTTATTCAAAACTGATCGAATTACTTCAGAGATTCCCAATAGTTTCAAAATATCCAACGTTAAGCATACATGAGAAAAAGATGCTCAGCAACTAGGGCTGCCATCTAGCGATTTTCATGAATTTTCGTGCACGTATAATATTCTTTATTTAAGAATTCCGCTCTTGCTGTAGACGTTTCAACCAACTTCTCAATGGGACACATTTACGCTTCCAGCCGCCGGGGGACCTCGTTCTTATGTCTAATGCCTTAGAGTTCACGTGTGTTAATACATTATTGAAGCCGCTTGCTACATGCTCCTGAATAAAATATGTCGATAAAACGCGACCTCATGCCGAAATACGAGTAGAAGCGAAATACGAACGGACTTGGTGTTGCACGCGTCGATTGAGAATGTATTTCAAATTGGTCTAGTTTATTTTGGGTTAAAACACTAATCGGCAATTTTCTGTTGCTAGTTCTAAGCAGCCATTAAAATTTTATGTTTTAAATTAAAAGTTCAGTTTAAATCCGGAAACACCAACGCCACAGTTTTTTCTGGCTTATAACCCTTTAGACAAGAGCCTAACAAAACTAGGCTCTGAAGAGTTTGATAAACTTAATCTTATGTAGAGTTGTTCACAGATGTCCACATATAGTGGCCATGTACTATCGAGAGGACTGCATGCACGTTTGCCTCATCCAAATTATAAAAAAAATATTACAAGCTTTTATTAAATAAAAATCGGTCAGTCATTTCGAACATCAACGCATTCATACACCCGTCAGAAAATTTATATACAAATATTTATGTAGTAATTAAATATATTTTTTTATTAAAATAGTATTGTTTTTCAAGTTGCCTATTTATTACCACAGATAGTATAAGCCCTCTCGTATTTGTAAGCAACGGGCGCTATTCTCAAAGCTGGTACAGTTTAATTTCGCGTAGAGATGACCGGTCCAACGATCTCGTTTAGAGCTTTCACAAATGTTGTTTTACCCTCAGTTTTTTCTTTTTTAACCGACTTCCAAAAAGAAGGAGGTTCTCATTAATGATTTTAATCTCAGTTTGTTTAAAACCTTTTTGCCCATTTCAAAGTTATTTACGGCGAATAGAAATTTAACAGACAAATATTTAAGTCATTAATTATTCGTATAAATCTCTTCTTCATTTCGAAACTTTCGTTTTAATGTCGCCTTATATGGTTTTTTAAAGATTTAGTATCGTTTTTATATTAATAAATAATTATTAACACAGTAAAATAGTATTTAAAAATGCTCTTATTTTTTTTTAATAACTTCATTTTGTTTTTCACATAAAATTCTAATAAAGTAACAGGACATGGCAAGTTAATTAAAAGCTTGTAAACATCATTTAAATAAAATGGTTGATTGTAAAAAAAAATAGTGATAATCATAATAATTTTTATTATTTACCCTAGTACACACTTTTAGCTACAATCTCCTTTCAATTCTCACTTTCAGAGTCACTTGAAATCCACAAAACTACGCCAGTGGCAACTAAAGAAACGCATTTCTACAGCTTTTACTAACATTATAGTATAACTAATCATAGCCAAATTTATATCGTCAAATGTAATATCAATATTTAGAAATGAAATGAAATGTCTTTATTTTGCATAGGCCTACGGGGGAACTTACAAATTGTCAGTTACAATATTTTCTTACGCCGTATCGGAACTAGAAGCCGGTTAATACATATACGTATGTATCACACGGTATATACGGTCGGTGTTAGAATTCTATCGCGCCACCGTAATGACCGACATAGTGAGGGCGTGCTTCGTATACCTTAGCGGAGGCTATGCATCTGCGGTCGACCTGAAATGGAGAAATGTGTGGGGTCCATTGTGCAAGTGCTTTACTAGATATGTGGTTTAATGGATATACCTATCGAAGACGAGGTTGGTACGTATCGTGAAATTAAGTCTATATTATTATTTTAAGCCAGGGAGTCTCAATGTGGTCGATATCGACTTCTTTGGGAACTAACAGTAGGATCATGGTAAACTTTTTATTTATATGTACAATAAATAATAGTTTAAAAAACTAAAAAAACACGCTTTTATTGCTAACTG
>DWNE01009915.1:0-10619 GCA_018249875.1 Cecropterus toxeus
ATAAACTTAAATTTTCAAAGAAACAAATTACCAAATTAAATATAAAAATCTGCATCCAAATTGCTGAAATAAGTACCAGCTTTCTGATCATTCGTTAACTCTGTCAAAAGTTGGACATATACTTAAAAAATAATTAAACATTTAATCCTCACGATCCCAAAACTTTATTGTTAATTTTTAAGGGGCGTTCATTTTTAAAATATTAATGTGTAATCTTACAGATATTTTCCTAGGATTTCAACAAAAATCCAAAACCACAAATACTGATGTAATTATTTGAACCAGGGACAAAATAATGGCACCGACTTTGTTAATGCATGAACTAGTAAACCCGTGAACCGAGAGCTTCTTTTGCACTTTTCTTTGTCACAGAACTTCATATCACCGCATTCCGGAAATGCCTCAAGACAGAAAGACATTCGTATTACATCTTACAGTGTATGTAAGATGAACAACTATAATTTTAAACACAACAAATAATATTGTACAACTATATTACTAATATTAAACGGCGCTTTCCGGTTTGAAAAGTGTTGTAAGGAAAAGAGACTTACATGTATGTAAGTATGTTTGTTTGTTTAAACTTAGTCCTCTTGGTAGCATTGCACCTGTGATCCTCAGGTGACCAAACATAAATAGGTATATTCTAAAAAGTTACAGGTACTCACAATAACCGCATATTGTATTTCAATTTGCCGATTTTTCGACCTAGGATCGTGGTCACGAAAACGCGGTGGCGGCGAGAAACCGTTCACAAGCACTAGTAGTACATTAACCTATCTACTCTACGTCTAGTTCATTTTTCCTTTTTAGGTTCCATATCACGACACACAACACTAACTCTCAATCCTTACACATATCAGGTGGCCCACACTCTCGCATACCACTTCTGAATTAAAAAAAAACGAATTACCGTTTACATTCCGCTTAAGGAACTGGGGATCTCTAATTGTATCCAAAGAGATACATAATAGTCAAGCGAACGTTCAACGCATGAGTAAGTATACTCTCTTCGGTAATGGCTCCGATCGACTAAAACAAGTGACAAAGCAAAAAGTATGACTATACAACTATATTAAGAAGTGAAAAATTGCTCACTCATACATGAATACTGATCAAAATTCCTTATTTTTTACACTGATTAAGGAAATCCGTTCTGCTGATAAATTGAGAGAATCAACATAAGAAAACTTTTTATTCTTTGACGATCCGCGTGGCAGCAGTGTCAATACCGGTTTGACACGCAGGGGGTTCCGATTTCGATCCCCAGACAGACCTCTGAATGATAAATTTAGATTTCTATTCTGGGTCTGGGTGTTTGTGTAATCGTTGTTGTGTGTCCATGGCATCCACGACACAGGAGAAAATCCTAATGCCAGTAGAAAGCGTAGTTTTCTTTTGTTTTATTTATTACGTTGTTTCGATTCTTCTGCCTTAATTCTCCTTTTTGTTCTTTGTTTACAATAGTGTAGAAAGATTGAGTGTAGAAAGCGTGTGTGAATAGTGTCTTAAACCTGTTTCTATTGAAAAACAATAAATGCGACTTCGATACGAGACGACCATGTAAGTCCTAATGGCATTACATCTGTAATTGACATCTGGCAGAACACCTGTTTTATTTGCAGTTGATTACTGACTTCCATGGCAGCACTGACCACTTACCACCAGATAGGTGTACAGTTCACTACTTTAATTTTATAAAAATAAATAAAAGCAAATGTACGAGTATTAGAGTCATGGTATAACGGGTAAATATTTTCGGTAAACAAAAACCCGACTTAAATTTACAATTATACAGCATTTTAATACAATGTTACTCCAACTGTCCCATTACCAGACATGGGTCTTCCAATTAATAAACAATGCGGGGAATTTAATTGGTTTAAGAGCACAATCCGCCACAGAAAGTGTTTACGCACCTTTGAACAGCGATTTAAATATATTCCCACGTTAACATTAAGGCCTGCCACACACATTCAATTGTTATATGTTTGTTTATATTTCTTTGTAGTAGCGGGTAAAACCGCAGGACTTAGCTAGTCGATCATATAATTTAGTTGAGTTTTATGTTCGTACGTGGGGATGGATCAAACAGAAGTACACAACTATTTCTGTTAAACTATTAATCAAATAGCGATATTTTTCCTTTTGCCAGTTGCTCATTAATTATTATATAATATTATAATACTTATCTCTTGATTTACATTTCTTCCTCGACTCATAGCCCCACATTAAAATTCGGTGTGTCGTGAGAGCCCTGTTCTCACACAAAGACGAATACACAAACACCTAGTCTTGGAAAAATATCAATGTTTCCCTCCACGTTTCGAGGATTCCCTCTACGTTTCAAAATGAAAAATACTTAGTCAGAAGTTGTTCTATAGAACTCTTTTCTAACATCAATTATCTACGAACATTTCGTATATAAAAAAGAAACGGCTAAAGGAACTCCATAAAAATATTTCCCACGTATCATCTATATAATATGTATATTATGGTGACTGCTCCACCGTACAGGGCATTTGAATTAAACTAATTTCGCAACTACTGAATACTGTTGACTAGACTTTATGTTTTATAAACAATAGAAGTAGGAAACAAAATCATACACATATACATCTATAATCTTTATATCTACCTTTAACCAGCTCCATATGGGTTCGTGGGTTCTGTCTGAAGTCAATCACAGATTGCCACTTCCCAGGAACAAGATAATCATCTCACATGAAAGTGAGCTGAAGTAATATTTTACTAACACTGCCTAAAAGTGTACGCAGGCTCTCTACTCCACTAATCTGAAATCACGCAATATATCACGCTCCGAAACACCGAATATCCGTAAATTCAGCTCAGGCGCCGTGAGATGTAAAAGCTTTTGAGTAACCAAAAAATGTCAATGGAAAGATTTGTGTGAGATAAACTCGTATTTTACATGAAACACGGCACTTCATATTGATTTAAAAGCGCTATCCTAATAAAGATTTGTATATCTTTATAAATCTTCATAAAGTCATGTTCATTATGAAAATATGAAAGATATTCTTTATCTTTTTAATAAAAAATAACCAACAAGCATTGATGACTTGACCATCTTAAATAAAATTACAAAGAAACAAGCAACTTTATAATGCTTCTATTTGGAGTGAAACTTCCTTAGACTCACCACGAGATGTAACGGAATGGTTACGCTGGGTCGTTACGGACACGGTTACGCTAAAGCTATGCGTTACAATAATATTTAATTATTATTATTGTTTCTTATGCTAGTTTCATGTCTTGCATACATTCTTAGTATGTGTTTCTAATATTCTTTTATTTGTTTTCATTCCTTTTGTTGTAAATACTCGTAAACTCGTACTAATAAAAAATTCTTAATAAAAGACAAATTTAACTGACATAGATTATAGTAAATCTTCAATTTTAAAAAAAGCTAGTACCATTTCAAGGAGATAAATTTAACTATTCCAAGTTTTAGTTAAAACTTTCAACATCACGAGCAGCTGGCTATGCCTGGTAACTCTTAGTTGCAAAACAGTTGAATAGTACTATTATAAAGGCCTGATAACTGGGTACTCACATTTTTAATTTTGGCTAGAAAATTATTATTATCTTAAAAGCTTTTATTTAACTTGCAATGTTTCTATGTATGTTTGGGTCAAATCTTGCAAGCTGTATTTTAACCCACTTCTCAGTGCCCGATTGAGCTGAAATTTGGAATACACCTAGTTCTGGTGACAATGCAATTATATGTAATCAACATTGTTGTGATTCTAAAATGGCCGTCGCAACAAAATGGCGGAATACATTTTTTTCCAACCCATCCAATATGGGTATCAAATGAAAGAGCTTAATTTGTAGAATATTTTAACAGATAGCTGCTTAAATGATCGAAACCATAAAGTGAAAACAATACATATTTAATTGATATGATTATGAATTAATGAATAATTTTACGAATAATATTTATTACAACATAATTGAAGACCTCGTTGGTGTAATAATTTATTTATATTTTTTGAGTTGTCATAATAATGTTTTAAAGTATTTACCCATAAGAACGTCTACTAATACAGAAAAACATTTTTTTTTAAATTTAAATTAACTACTTAAATTTCCATACCTTTAATTAACCTACAAAATAAGTACCAAAATATGCAGAATACTTGCAAGTTGATTACAAAATAGCCTAATTACTTAAGTCTAGTAATCAAAAGTATCCATCATTCGCGGTTCCGATATTAAAGTGCCCCGTAGCGGTACAGCGAAAAGCTCGCATAATATCCGGTCTGAGCTTATCAATTCGTAGTAAGCATTTCCCGATCCACAGCTACGAAACTCGTAGATGGCTCGTGGCCGTAGCGAGGCGCGTAGCAACATCGTAAATCTGTGTAACCGTGTAGATTTGGTAAGTGGATTTCCTTACGTACGATTTTTTTTGTAGGCTTCCTATCGGTTCGTATACAGATGTGTACAATGTATGATTCTTACAGGTTCATGGGTAGAAGTTGATTTGCGTTAGAAAAACTTCTGTTTGTTCACAATATGGTTTTTCAGATCATTGACAATAACAAATAAACTTATAGATAGCCTGATATTTGCTGGTAACTGCAAACACCACACACTTCCTCAAATCTCCTCTAAGAGTGAGAAAGTTTTAGGTCATATTCCACCACACTGGTCAAGGCGAACTTCACTTCACAAACCTTTAACTTTTAACAAAATCCCAGGCACGAACGAGTAAGTTACCTCACGATGTTTTCATTCATCATTACCTTATTATCTTTTAACGAAACAGCAACGCACTAATAAGATAAATAATATATGCTTTAAATGATAATTTTCTAATAAAACACAAGAACTTTCTTTAAAAATACGCAGGATAGAAAAAAACACAATGCAACCGGAAGTAAACGATGAGCACATAATTCTTAGAAATCGTATGACCATAAAATTTACGACCGTAACCATTTGAGAAACTACCGGCGTAATAAATATGCCTACTTTGGAGAGTGTGCATCTTTTATAACAAAGAAATAGAAAACGTATTTTAGATGGTAGAACGAGTGTAGATCGACCGGGGAGATACCAACGCCACACCCATTTCTAGCGTGAAGTTCATGCGTTTCGCTGGGAGGGTGTGGTTGCAAGCTCACTTATATATAAGGCGATCATCCTAGTCCACAGGAGTAGCAACGCAACTGTGAACGACTTCAGACAGAACTCCTGTTCTACATAAGCTTGCTTAAAGATGTCCATGAGCGGCAGTAACAACTTGCCATCAGACGGACAGCAGTATGCATTTGCTACATCAATCAGATAAAAAAAACGGCATGCAGTCTCTCGTCAACCTATTATTGTCCCACTGCTGGGCACAGGTCTTCTCTCAGAATGAGAGAGCTTTAGGCCATAGTCCACCGCGCTGGCCAAGTGCGAATTGGTAGACTTCACACACATTTAATAACTTTTTTTAGAGAACTATAAGATGTGCAGGTTTCCTCACGATGTTTTCCTTCACCGTAAAGCAGTGATAATTAAATTCAAATACGCATATAATTTTAGAAAAATCAGTGGTGCATGCCTGGGATTCGAACCTCGGATCCTCGATTGAGAGGCCGAGTTTCAACCATTAGGCTATCACTGCTCCATGCATGCAGTCTACTTAATAGTAAGGCCAGACTATAAAATCAAATCATATTATAATATTTTATTTCCTGGATTAAAAGACAGAATTAAATCACGAGGTAACGTGAATCCAAGTTCTCTGGCGACAAAGTAACGTTTGTGATTTGCAGGAACCATTCGAACCCACTTTTGAACCCTTAGTAACTCAAGATCTATTTAAATTAGAAAAAAAACTTGGTATATTTATTTAATTTTTTACTTGGTAAACATGAATCAAGTGACATTTGTAGACTCCATGAAATCATATTTTCATTCACTATTGTGACACTTTTGTTATTCTGGGATCCCGTAACCGCATTTCTGCAGACTGAATTTCCATTTGCTCGTGACAAGATAACTAACTTTCTGACTTTGGCTTTTTGACGAATATTGCTTCTAGGATTTAACTGCGCGCTCAATTATTCATTTTGTGTTTAACTGGTTTTTGGTTGCTTACACGTTAATTGAATACCTAAACAGGTTCTTTAGTTAATTTGATATTTATTTGCGTCGATGCCATTTTAACGTTTGTTAAACGTAATATATGATGAGGATATTAACGAAAACACCATAATCATACAATAAAATACATTATTAATAATAGACATACACCTATTTCTAGCGTGTAGCAGTTCTTGCGTTTCGGTGGAAGGGTGTGGTTGCCGGCTCACTTTTATATGAGACGACCATCTCAGTCCTCAGGGATAGCAACGCATCTGTGATAGACTTCATATAGAATCCCTGTTCTATATGAAGTTGCTGAATGTGCATGAGCAGCAGTAACCATTCACCATCAGGTGGGCTGCTTGCTCCTTTGCTTCTTCATATTTATAAAAACATAATAATAATAAAAAATACATACTCAGACGTGAATGTTTATTATTAGTATAAGAAGTGTATATTTTATATCTTTACAGGATATATGGTGCCAAAAATAATACCAGAGAAGGTCGTCTAACAGTCCTCATTTAAGTAACAGTTTACTGAACGAACAATAATTGAATTTGAGATATTGCACAGATTATTTACCAGGTAGTTATGTCACAGATAAAATAAAACTGCCCCGGGCGAAATAAAAATGAGTCGTTCGAGGCCACAGATTATAAATATAAAAGACAAAAAATACGGTTGTCCATTATTTACGCCGCAACAGTATGACTATGCTGTCTGTCAATAAATAATTATTATTAGTTATATTATTGTCTAATAATACAAATAGCCAGACAGACTTCCAATTGTACCGTTTAATTTTGTTCTAGGCCCTCTTGAAATGAAGACAGTCTAAGCTGCTGACCGTGTGGCGACGAACATAACTTGTATAACAGCACGGTACTTGCTTGTTGTTTATGGACCTTAACGCCAACTTAACCAGCTCTTGTACCAAGACAATACAGCATATCTAAGTGTCGACTAATCTTTCAAAAACTTTCCACAATTCGATTACCTACACAAAACGAGATAGTAACTTCATATCTCCCATCTGCATTAGATTCTATTACCGGCTTGGATTGAATAACAAACCTCGCCCGAACTATTTGTAAAGCAAATCCTGTTAACACCGGCACGTGCCAGGTGCAAGTTCACACCCATTGTAAATGAGATAACACGAGCGATGTCTGGGCGCAGGCGATATTGTCTACGTCGTCTGTCGACTTCGTACGTACGTCGTCGTCACCTGATCATAAGTGATAACTGCCCCCCCATAGACATCTGTAAGCGACTTCATAGAGAACAGGGATTATATCTGTGATCAAACAGATGCGTTGCTATTCCCGAGGACTGAGATGGTCGCCTCATGTATAAGTGAGCCGGCAACCACACCCTCCCACCGAAACGCAAGAACTGCTTCACGCTGGAAATAAATGCGGCGGAGGTACCTCCCCGGTCGAACTACATTGGTTCTACCATCTGGGGATCGGGTTAGGAAAGTTGGATAACAAATATTGTGCTTTACGAAGAAACAAAATCGCTAAACAATTGAAATGGCTACCAATCATTCATCACATATTACATGCATATTCGCCGTATGTATGTGATATGTGATGTATGATTCATCAACATTCCATCTTCTTAACGCCTTCGCATTATTGCGTTAAGTATAGCAGCAAACAGCATCAATATTGCTATAATATCGTACGATGAACGCAGACACTAAGAATTCGCTTGTGTGATAGTTGCCTTAGCGCCCCAGGTATGAGCGTCCAATAAGATCCACAAGTCCATTTCTAGCAACGCCGTGAGATTCAATTATAATTTCTGATTGGTCTTGATACTTGTTGTATGAAAATAAATTATATTTACACCGACAAATGAAGTGCTGATTCTCGTACATACAGTATGTACTCATCCAGCCGTACTGTTCTTATCATTCCATAGAATGAGATATACGAGATTATACTGACAGAATATAAAAATTTCAATATATATTAACAAGATAAGATGTATCATCATACATGTATCTTCATTATAGACAGTCATATACATATCATATCAGACTCTCTTACATATCAAAGAACGAACATAGATTTTGTTAGAAGTCAACGCATCTATTGACTTTAGATAAAACCCTATACTACACAAGCTGTTTATAAATGGGCGGGACCGAAACTAAAAACCTAAACTAAACTGCACGCTCGGTTGCTCCTGCAAACTTATATAAAAAAGATAAGTAGCCTTATTGGCTTGCATGGTTCCGTCTATGTGGTTCTATTTTAGCATAGCAAAGAATAACTTATATGTTAATCCAGGTAATATTTTTTCCGTATTCCATCCACATACGATCAATAGTTTTTGCCTGAAAGCAACAAACATCAGTTCTATCCACCCTGATATATTTTTTGCGTTTATAATATATAAGATAAGATAAAATTAGATATGACATAAGAGAAAATATTCAAAACTAATCCCCAACTGCTATACAAAAAAATAAGTAATCCTGCCTTTTTTGGAGTAGGTTAATAACTTATCCAAACTATTGTTGAGGTATGCGACTACGCTCTTAAATCAGCAGAATTTCGACGAAACTTTTCATATCAAAAGTTTTATTACAATGTTCCCATCTACGTTATATTTTATCAACATTACCGCAGTTTGTCTTTATTTTTTCTTTATTCCGCAGTCATTACGCGTTAAAACGGGAATCATTAACATTATTTCCCTGAAGGTTTAAGCTAGTACGGCGTAGCAGAAGGCGTTGACTCACCGAAAAGGAATTGTGTGAGAATCGCTAAATTTGGGGATTCTATATTAACGCTTAACGCTATTTACCACCCAAACCCAAAACTGAAATCTAAATTAACTGACCCCAGTAATATCACGCGGGTCGTGAATTTGAATTTGGAATGTATAATTTTTAAATCAATTATTTGTATTTTATGTAGTTGAAATCTTCAAAGATTACCCGCTCTTTGAAGTAGATATCGGTTTATGTGGGATTATACCCACAATCCTCTCTACCAATTCTAAAATATGTATTTCAACATATTCAAATGAATTCATAGAATCAGCTGCTTTGATGTATATTTACTTTGAGGATTATGCACTTGGGTAACTCATTCCTTTTGCAACAAGGAACATTTGATTAAACCAATATACAAGGGATTACAACGTAGAACGGGTTGTGTCCTGTAATTTTAAACTTAGTATTTAAAAGGTCAAGTAATAATCGCTGTATTCTGTTTAAAGGGTGCCGTTACAAAGATAAACTGATCCGAGACGATCCAACTTAGTCCTCAAAGATAGCAAACCAATCTAAGGACATTTTAGAATGTTTCGGGTACTCACGATATGCGATTTTTGAATTTCTTTTTGCTGTTATTTCGACACAGTTACAATAACAGTACGTCGAAGTACCCGTGAAGAAGAAGCCGTGACCACGATCTATGTAACTGTGTCGACCTATCGACAAAAAGTAATTTCAAATCCGCGTATTGTAAGTATCCGAAACATATTCAAATGTATCAATTCCGCGATAATATTAGTCTAAAAGAGATTAATAGATACATACTGCATACTACTAATAAAAAGAGTTACATACTGCGAGTAATGTTTTATTCAAAGATTTTATTGTATTTAAGTTTTGTCGCGGAACTGTGTAAGTAAAAAAATAAGGAAATACGCAATCGAGACACTTTTTGTTTTGGATTATAATACCCCATTTTAGTTACGACTGAAAGGCGCGTTTATAGCTCCTCGTAAAATAAAATTAGAGCAATAAAATGGAAAAACAGGTTATCGTAAAATTTTTCAAGGAGAAGGCTGTTAACATTCATTGAAAATTAAACTAAGATGGGAGAGAGATTAAATGATAATGTCATTTGTGTGTTGTATTTGTTGTTTAAGCGACCGGCGAGCTTTACTTGGTAATAAAGAGAATATTTTGCTATTGTCATTTAGTATTTTAATTCTCAGTTTTAACATACACATTTTAACATACACCTACAAAAAATATTGAGTTGAATGAATTGCTACCTAGTCTTAAACACTCTTTAATCACTTATCCTACCAGTTGTTTAATTTGTACCAATAAGATAAAGAATTTTAGAAGAAGAAGAGCCTTTAATATCGAACAAAATTTTACGCATAGATTGGGTTTAATAATAAAGGTATACCTCCGATTTATTCCTGCCATTTTAGGTAATGTAGATCATGAATCAAAAAACCCAAAACTACTTTTCAATTCATACAAGCAAGAACACTCTTCATAAAAGGGCCATATCCATCGGACGAAAAAGGATTTCAATTATGTTCACCGTATGAACATTCGATCATTTTGCGCAAAGTGATGGATCGCATTATATTCCAGCATTTTGTACCTTAACTGTAGAATAGTATATCTGGCATAAAGTATTTGGACCTTACACAAAAAGAATTTAGGTGATTTATTTTATTTATTATTTTTACCCGACTGCGTCAGAATAGGATAATGTTTATCGAGCGTATGTATGTATGTATGTTTA
>DWNE01009916.1:0-10618 GCA_018249875.1 Cecropterus toxeus
CATTATGAACAAATATTTTGTTTTAAGCAGTTGGGGTATTTCGTTTTACTATTTACAAATGTTACTAGTTATATATTTGTAGAGGTAAATGAATGGTATATTTTTGTTACAGAAAATAGGGGTACCCATAGAGGGCCTTGTCAGGGTCCAACTTAACCTCAAGGTCGACAGAGCACCAGCAATCAAAGTGAATAATATTCACAAATTTCCGGATACCACATTTCCTATTATGTGGGTTGAGGAGGTAAGGTTTCTATCTTTTGTATATCTTTTCTTTTTTACGAAATGGATGTGACAGCATATAGAAAAAACATCAAATAGACTACATCTTCATATCTTGAAGAAGCAGTCTACCTGATGTTCTTTCTTTGTAAGATTGAAGTAGCAAACGAGCGTGCAGTCCACCTGATGGTAAGTCACTGCCGTGTGGACATCTGTAAGCAACTTCATATAGAACAGAGTTTCTATCTGAAAATGATCAGAGATGCGTTGCTACTCCCGAGGACAAAGGTCGCCTCATATGTAATTGAGGCGGCAACCACACCCTTCCACTTCACAAGAACTGCTTCACGATAGACAGGTGTGGCGGTGGTTCCTCCCCTGTCGAACAACACTGGTTCTACCACCTTAGTTTGCTCCTGCCACCTGTGTTTATCTGTAATCAACCCAAGAGAGGATTAGAATCCTACCTGAGGTCTTGTCGTGTGTTTCTTCCACCTTATAACTAAAGTGACAACGCTGCGGTGTTTTGCATTAAAGTGTAATGGAGACATACTTTATTTTTTTTTTTTACGTCAGGAAAATGAATTTATACATCCCATTAAACGCGGGGGAGTCCGACGGGTATGTGGGACTCCTGGGAGAACTCAGACTAAAAACCTGACGATTTGCCGCTCTCCGCCTTAGTATATGGAGTGCCGTTGGATCGACTTGGGGTCATTCAAGGGAGACATACTTATCCAAGGCGTTCCAACTTAGTCCTCAGAGAAAACGACACTTTTTTCACCAACTTTAGGTTAGACTATCTATATATATCTACGGTTGATTACAATTGTCAGAGGTGGCCACTCACCATGAAGTAGATTAGTCAGTTATTTCCAAATTATAAAAAAAAATCAACACCAAATCTTTCCTGAGGGCTAATTAACTTTCACCCCTGAAGACTGAAAAGGGTGGTCTGAATCCTCTTCCCGAAGAAAAAAGAACATTTTTTGTTTTATTATCAACAAATTTCACTATTTATTCCTGATCCCTTCCGCCCTTAGCATGAGGTAAGAAAAACTTTAGGAAATTAGCCGACAACCACTATACAACTCCTTAACTTATTACAAAAATTATAACTCGCTTAAAATTAAAATTAAATGTCTTTATTTTTTCGCATAGGCATACGCACTTAGAAATGTCAGTTTTAGCTTTTTATTAATATGAAGTAGCAAACAGGCAAGCAGCCCACCTGATGGTAAGTAGTTACTGCCCATGAACATTTGTAAGCAACCTCATATATAACAGGGGTTCTATATGAAGTCGACCACAGATGCGTTGCCACTCCCGAGGACTGCGATGGTCGCCTCATATATGTATAAGTGAGCCGGCAACCACACCTTTCCGCCTCACGCAAGAACTTCTTTACGCTAGAAATAGGTGTGGCGGTGGTACCTTCCCAGTCGAACTACGTTGGTTGTACCATCTGGATACGACAATAATCGCTTCCACGACCACCGGATATTTACAATATTTTCTTACACTACCACCGGATCAAAACACAATCTCAACTAGGAAGATCCTATAAGAAACTCAGCGGGTTAATACTGACTAACTCATTTACTTGACTCGTTAATAAATGATTTAATTCTGTTTTCAGGGAATGGAAAATCTCAGCACACCAATCTGGCGATGGATCTTCCTAGGAACGACAGTCGGTCCCATAATGGCACCAGTGATTTCCTACGGCCTTATCATGATAGGCCTGGCCACGCTAATCAGCACCTTCATAAAAGCCTACAAAAACTTCGTATTAAGCCAAAACTCCATAGAAATAGTGGAACTGAGCAGAGAGACCATACGTCGAGGGTCCACGCTATTGAATGGAACCCATAAATGTGTACCGAAAGAATACAAGCTGTTACAAAAGACGGCAACTGAGGAGAAATTACAGGAATTGAATTTTATTAAGACGGAAAGTCTAAGTCAAAGCATAGACGAGCTTAAAGGGATGTTAAGAACAGACTTTGTGAAGACGAATTTTATTGAGACGGAAAGGGAGTCTCTTATAAGATCGGATAACGCGTTCATTGTCTCCGAGAGGAGGAGATATAGTATCTATCAGTTACCAGAATATTGTTAAGTTAGGTGGTGTTTGGTGAATCCATTAACTTTAGAACCTGTGTCGGGAAAAATGTTTTGTCTTTCATTAATTGTGAGTATTGACAAGATGTTGATTAGCCGAAGATACGCTTTCAAAACATTTAAGGGACCGATCAAGTATAACATAATTACATCAATTTGGGGAAGGCGTCTTGTAAAACGTTTCCTACGTTACAGGGAAGGGAGGGGGTTTAAACAACGCATAACGTAATGATGCCTTTTTTTTAATTTAAGTATAAAACTAAACAATAATATCAGGTACTTTTCGGAGCACTTGTGACTTATAGGAAAAAATGGTAATATCAGTGCTACGTTACGTTCAGGAAGGGGGAGGGAGGGTTAAAAACCTTAAAATGTTGCGTTACGTCATTTTTGACCGTCCCCTAATGATGATTTCAAAAAAAAATCTGTCACGCATGATGTTGTCTTTATTTGGAAATCGGTGAGTTAGTGATGTCCTTTTATATTAGAAATTTTGCTAAATTCTTGACGTATTCTAAACACTTTTTAAATTTTGGAAAGTGCCTTAGCACTCAAACATCAAACATCAATTTTGAAAGTATTTTTGACATAAAGCCACTTTCACGACTTATGACCTAACGTACCTAATTATATCTAACGATATAACTAATTACTCTAAATGTAAATTATCCTATTAAGCAATAAACGCTTAAATTGCCATCTTTTCACTTTTAAAACATTTTTTTGCATAATTCCGCCCGTCATTGGTAAATAATGTCAAGATATGAACAAAACTAATCATTAATAGTTCTTTTTATATTGTAGCACTTTGAATTCGGACGTTTTTGAGCCAAAATCCGTTAATCAACAATCAATTAAGTTTTTAAATGATTTTGCAAACATTTTGTTCCGACACAAGATCAGTTTGAATGAGTCATGTCTGAGAAAGTGAATAGTTTTAAGGAAATTGCTCAGTTCTTAATAAAAGTCAGTTAATTGGCTCATATTGGTGGGTATTACGGTGCCTTGAGGCGTTTTGAAAATGTTTTATAGACTGGAGATACATTTCAAAGCGCGTAAGTATTTAACAAAGAAATATAATAAATATGGCAGTCAGGAAATATACGATACCAAAACGCAAAAGAACTTAATCTTGAATAAATTAGGTCGTCAACTCTTTAAAAAAAACATATAGGCTTTCTACACTCATAGCCCCACAGTAGGATTTTCTCCTGTCTCGTGAGTGCCATGGACACAAAGAAGAGTACACAAACACCCAGACATCGAACGGAATTTAAATTAATATTCTAAAAAGAGGGCGGCCATACACAAAACGTTATATTTTTGCCGTTTTTTATAAATAATGGAACGGAACCCTTCATGTGCGAGTTCGACTCGCACTTTACCGGTTTTTTGTATCTAAAACTTCCATACTTATTATATTTCGATCTATTTTATAAGATATTATGAGTATAATACCAAATTATTAATTATAAACATGACAATAATATTGTTGTACAAATGATAACTTTGGAATAGATTAGTCTCTGTAGTATTAGATAATCTATTGAAATCTAAAGCAAAATCTTCAAAATATAGTACATGGTGGGGATAACATAAGCTATATATTATTATATACTAATAAAAAATTAATTAATTAAGAAAACAGTTAAATTACTTAAAGGTACAATCTTTTGTGCTTCGACTCCATAGATAAACACGCCCTTTCTTATAAATATTAACGAGCAAGCAGTCCACCTGATAGTAAGTGGCTACCGCCGCCCATGGACATCTGTAAGCAACCCCATATAGAACAGGGATTCTATCTAAAATCGATGACAGATGCGTTGCCACTCCCGAGGACTAACATGGTCCCCTAATAAAAAATAAGGGGGTTCTACCAGGTGGTAGACCCAATGAAGTTCGACCGGGGAGGTACCACCGCCACACCTATTTCTAGCGTGAAGCAGGTCTTGCGTTTCTGTGGAAAGGTGTGGTTCCGGCTCACTTTTATATGAGGCGACCATCTCAGTCCTCGAGAGTAGCATCGGTGATAGATTTCATATAGAACCCCTGTTCTATATGAAGTTGCTTACAAACGTCCATGAGCGGCACTAACTACTTACCATCAGGTGAGCTGCTTGCTCTTTGCTACTAAAAAAAAAAGTGAGCCGGCAACCACACCCATCCTCACGTTAGAAATAGGTGGCGGTGGTACCTCCCCGGTCGGACTATATTCTTCTTTAAGTTTTAAGATCAAAATAAAGCTCATAAAGACTATAGAAAGGTAATATTGATAAATTAGGCGGTTTGTTTATAACCTGATAAGTTGTTTAACGTTTTCCTTCACAGATAAATAATTAGTTATAATTTCCACGATTTTTAGTACAAAAGAGTTTTGCTTTAGGAATCAGTAGCCACCTAGACTGTATCCCTTCTAGCGTAAGGATGGCAGCGTAGCAATTGTATTCCAGTACAATACTAGTCCGAGTCACGTCAAAGGACGTGACGCGATTGCGTCACGTGACCTTATATGACGTCTTGCGCGTCACGTGACCTGACTTGACGTCGCGATACGTCACGTGACCTTGCGTGACACCATGTTAAGTCACGTTACGTTACGTGACATCACGTATTTCTTGCACAGTTATACCCCGAAATTACGCGATAGGTGGGACTGAGTGATAATCGCGTAAGCCAAATTCGCGTAAGTCGCGTAAGTCGCGTATTTATATGTATTTATATAACTTACATTTAAATACATATAAATTAAAGAGAAAATAGCAATGCAGACAAAAAATGTTTATTGAACTCTTAGATTATATAAATATAATCGCCAACGGAAGTTTTACTGATGGAGCCTTCGTGAAATCTAACAAGTAGTGTGACACAAATATTTTTTGTCTCGCAAAATTTCCTCATAGCAATCTAATATTCTTTTATTCCTTGTTTTGTAAAATATATGCGCTCTTCGTTTAGTATTTGTTTCGTTGGAATATTTTGTAAAATTTGTAAATTATAATACGCGTAACTCCGAGTTCGCGTAAGTTGGGTGGCGTAAGTTAGTTTTACTGTTGATTACTGAGAATATAGAAAATAATAAAACGCACGATATGAAAAATGGACCAATTTAAAGTTGCTTTTCTAGCACCGTTTTGGAGTGTCATTTTTGAAGTATGTTTTATGTTGAAAACATAATTCAATGGTGTTTTTTTTGGTTTTAAAATTATACTTTTGATTTGCGCCGTGATTCATCTGTTTAAAAAATGGAACATGTACCAATTGTAAAAACTCGTAATAGAGAAGATGAATTTTATTAATTATTTCATTAAAATCCATTGATATTGTTGCTTCAAGATTAGACTAGACTGTTTGTAGTCTAGTCTAATCTTGAAGCAACAATATCAATCCCAATACAATATCGAATCCCTAACATTAAATTCAGGAAAATTCTCTTGTCACGTCGAAGTAATAACTCTTAGGTATTTTTAAATTTTGTGAGTTTAGGTAAAATATGAGATTCTGGAAAGCGAAACTGCATAAATGAGTGTAATCTACGTTATTTTCTACATTCTCAAGTATTTTAACCTTCTCAATGTTATTAAAAAACTTATTTGTATTATTTTACACCAAACGGATTTTACATGTCCAATTATATCATTTTTTTACAAAGAAATAGTTTATTAGATGGTAATTTCGTCTAAATTTTAAACAAGGTACATCAATCAAGGTACATCAATATATTTCTATATTTTTGTGGAGATAATATAGAAAGATGTAATTTGTACTTCATATTTTAAAATAACACTAAATAGCCAAATGACAATAATTATTATTTTTGATTTATTGTAATTATGTAACATTATTATAAAAAAGGACTTTATAATATTTTAAATGTTTTGAACAATATGTACATATTTTGATTATAAAAATTATTGCTCAATATTAATTCATATTTTTTACGAAATTATTGTTTAAACACAAATTTAAAAAATATTTTTAAAATATGTTAGGATTTCAAGTAATCATTTCAGACTAATAATTTATCTATAAAACCAAGACCATATTCGTCGACATATTTTGTACAACATACACAGTTTTACAACCGAGATGATTTTGATTGTATCATGTTTGCACTGAATATATATACATATATTTCTACGTGTTCTGGTAGATTATATCTATTGTCTTCTTTGAGCATAGAAAAAATATAGATAAAATAACTTAATCATTTACAAACTTGCCAATCAACGAGCTGCACATAGGTTTGATCAATTTTATTAGTAACATTCGAAACTTAAATATTTTGTTGTACAACCAAGACAACTTTGGTCGGGCCTCGTTATAATTTATCTACAATAATTTTAAAAATAAAATAATATGACATTTATTACCATTGTTTAGTTAATAATTAAACATAATAACATATTGTATGTATAACTTGTTTCCAATGTAATAATGTAATTCGTGATAATATTTCCACTTATCTCTCGCTCCTTCTCTATGGTGTATGAGCGGGAAAAATAAACCTAAATCAGCCATTTTAAATTACATTTTTTTATAGAATTAAATCTACTATTTTATAACATCGGACCAAAACTTTCATAAATACATGTTTTTTATACTATGAAAATAATTGATATACATATATTTTTATATAAATATTCTATAAAAGCTCATGAAAAGCTTTAAAATATAAAGACTTCCTTTAGAATAAGATCTGTGGTGTAATAATATTATCGTAAGACAAAAATGATCGGACCTCAAACGATTTTAATAAAATATTTATGATTTACAAAACAATATACTAAAAAAATCTGCAGTTATACAAAAAAGTATATAAATATTTATTGCCTTTTTCATTGATCAAAAAAGGGTCCCCTTATATTTGGGCCCCTATCATAATAAGCGACCCCGTTCGCCTTAATAACATACTTTATGCTTTTAAACTAATGTTATCGCGGAATTGATACATTTTAATATGTTACGGGTACCCACTAAATGCGGGTTTTAAAATGTAAAAATATACCTTCCAAGAATTGTAAAAAAATATATGGGGCCGTCCTAAAATACTTAAGTCTTAAAACTCAAAGGGGCCCTCCTAAAGTCTAAAATAATATTATTACATCACTAAATAGGACTTAGTAAGACCACATTCCAGTTTTAATATTATGGGTGTTAAGGTCTATCTGTAAGATTAAGTTGTAAATAAAATAAGGATCGAGATGAAATACATTTTGTATTAAAATCTTTGTTTATTATAAAAGGTTACACAATCATTTTGCTTTTATTTCACATCCTTTGTAATATTGTTAAAAATATTAAATATTCTGGAAAAAGGGGGATATTCCCGCCAGGCGATGCCACTGCCTGGGACCGCGGTCGATGTTAACTTCTATCAAACTCTGATAGTGTGCTCGAGGTTGCATCCTGATTGGCCAATGTCAGTATGACCCGCATGACGTTCTCCTTTGTTATTCGCTTGCGTCGTCTTGCGTGCTCAGAATTTCATGCGAGCGAGAAGGTATTGCGCCGGTACAATTTTTATGTTTTTTTCTAAGACTGAAGTAGCATACGAGCATGCAGTCCACCTGATAGCAAGTGGTTACTGCTGTATGGACATCTGTAAGCAACTTCATATAGAATAGGTTCTATCTGAAGTCGATCACACGCGTTACTACTCCCGAGGACTGAGATTGTCGCCTCATATATAAGTGAGACAACCACACCTTTCCACTTCTTCTCGTCCTCACGCAAGAACTGCTTCATGCTAGAAATATGTGTGACGGAGGTACCTTATTGCTCAAACCTACCTTATGGATAGCATTAGAGCACAGGTTCCTTAACTATTATTTCTTGTAGACCCCTTTCACCCCTTCTGCTTTCGGTAGACCTTCCTTGCTACATATCACATTCCCATATTACCAATTTTTATTCACGGCTACATAAACCCAGATCGAATCTCCCATGGACCCCCTACTTTGGGAATTACTTCATTAGACTGCATCACAGATGCGTTGCTACTTGCTACCACTGAGGGTTAAGAAACTCCTCACATAAGTTTCTTAGCGCGCTATACTTTAAGCCTCTTTAGACGAATGTCCAGCAATGGGATCTAAATGTTCTCAAAAGCTTCAAAAACGTAACCTAAACTCCAAACTTGTGTGAGTGAACTTGTTCATAATGATATTATATATTTAATTTACCAGTAATATGAGTTTTTGTGAAAATGGTCAAGTAAAAGTATCGAAAAAAAATCGTCCCTCCCCCCTTTTTCTCTATTTTCACTTGCTATATTTAAAAAAAATATATAGCTTATGTCGCTTTCCAATCTGAGACGATTCTAGTGATATATCATACGTCACAATCCGTCAAGCCGTTTGGGCTGTAGCGCGTGACAAAGAAATGAACATACATACATACGCTCGAAAAACATTACCCACCTTCTGACGCAGTCAGGTAATTAGTTAAAACTAAAATAAAACAATACGTTTCTGAGCGAGACTGTATTTTATTGACTAGTAAAATATTATGCCGTATAATAACTTGAAACATTTGATATCACTAGACAAGCGTTAACCTATAGTATACTAAGAGATGGACAGTTTCTCTATACTTGTTATGGGTCTTGGAGTAAAATTTTGAAAAAAAAAAAACAACTAAAAAAGTTTAAAATTTCTTTTTGTTCCTTCACTATAAAAAATGGATAAGTATCAAATTTAAAAAAATCGTGTCATATTAAAAATTTAAATTATGTTGTTAACTAAATTGTTGAATGAGTTATATTTCGATATTTCACGCAAAACAACAGAATTTACATTAAATGCGTACATAATTATTGACATAAAAATGGGTGGTAACTAAATATAAATATATATTTATATTTAGTTACCACCCACTTATATATAACTAAATATAAATATATATTTATATTTAGTAACCACTAGCGCGGATACAAAACTATTTAGTCAACAGCGCCATCTGTCGGGTCCAAAAGTACCCTATATTTCAAGTTGGATCTAAGAATACATACTCAAAAAATTTCATCGAAATCGGCTTAGCAGTTTCAAAGATTAGCTTGCACAAACATATACTTGATTTATTTGTATATTTTTACAGTTAACTTATTCAAGACACGAAATCAGGTAAAAATTTAGTCAAAAACACAAATTTTACCCCAAAACACCATTAACTTTAAAAATACCTTTCTAAATAATTATAGGTACATGAATTTAAAATTACAGTAAAAAATCTTCATTTTTTTCACCATTCATTTACGTATATCCGTTTCATCGTATAACAGACGACATCACCGACTTTTATATATAGATACAGTAGTCAGATATTAATACAGAGTTCTAGGATTTATCTACAAAGTTACTTTTGCAAAAATATTTTCAAAAGCACAACTATTTTATGTTTTTTAAAGTTACTTTTGCAAAAACATTAAAAAAAGGAATTATGATATATTTTTAGATAATATAGACGATAACCAAAATATTTTATAAAGTGTATTCCACACAATATTTTATTGTGCCTTGTTATTACGATTTTACAAAAATATAAAGTACAAAGATAAAACAAAATCGTTTGTTTCTCAAAAATGTGAGCACATAAACAGCGATATTGGATTTGTTTTTAATTTTTTATCTATTTAATGACCATTTCGTTAATTTTCTTATTTTCGCATTACTAATATTCTGATTATAAAATTTCAATAAAATGAAAACAAAACAATTCCTTTAAAAATCAATATAACGAGAAAATCTGGTCAATCGAATTCAGTTAAAACGTACATTGAAAAACTAAAAGAATATATTTTTTTATAAAAACCCCGTAAAATTATATTATCATGCGTTTCCAAATTCCTTAAAGAATAAAACAAATATGGCAACATAAGTGACACATGACAGTCGAAAATACAGAATATTTAGAAATAAAAATAACAAAATCTACAATAAATCAAATGCCTTTTTAGTTAATTACTAAATGACACTTAATTTATTTTCTAAAAATACCTCCTTTTTCCCAAAAACATATTAATATCTGACTACTTTTTATTAACATGTTCTTAAATTACAGTTTCACCACGAACGAGTATAATATACGATATCAATAGCTTGTAGTACAAAAAAAACACACACGCTTTCTATACTAGGATTTTCTCCTGTGTCGTGGGTGCCATGGACACAAAGACGAATACACAAACACCCAGGCCCAGAGCAGAAATCTAAACTCATCATTCATATTTCTGTCTGGCCGGGAATCGAACCCGGGACCCATTGCGCGTCAG
>DWNE01009917.1:0-10618 GCA_018249875.1 Cecropterus toxeus
GAAACGGCAGAGAAATCGGTGAACATACATAAAAAAATACATACAGTCGAACGTATAACCACCTCCTTTTCGAAGTCTTTAATAAGCAAAACAACTTACAGTGGCAACGACAATCGGCGGCGGTTCCAAATCGGTATCATTCCTTATAACAGTCACTTGTTCCATTTTGGTCACCGCCGCTTCTAGTTTACACCACGAGACCTTAGCTTGCACATTCTCAGCTTGCTTCACCTCTAACCAACACGGTCCTTTGATCTTTCTCCCGAGCAAGAACGTCTCCAGTGATGATGTGTTCGCTCCAAATATATGTGAGAATGTGCGATATGTCTTGCCGGAGGGCGGCGGCGGCAATGTAGCCTGTAAACATTACGGCGAAGTTAAACAATATGCTAAATTATTATTCATCTAGTTCAACATTTATTTGACAAAGTAGTTATTGAAATCTACCTGCCTGATTTTTACATGTTTTTATATTCCACTTACATACATTTTTTAGAAATGGGTTTGTAAATATGAATAAGTTAACCAAACCATATGTCGTCGGATTTTTGACTAAGGACTCAGGATAGGCGATTTGAAAATTTCTTTATAGCCGACCGATATTTTGACCTGGTTCTTTTGATCGGACTTTCGTTGGCGAAAACACCGCATATGAACACATATATGGTATGGTTGACTACAGGTAGTGATTACATATTTGATTAGAAAGTAAAACGCAATAGCAAGACAGTTTACTAAGGTGATGATAACAATCTTCACTTTCCATGTGTCATAGAAATTTTAGGTCCAAACAGACATCTAAATATTTAAATTTCTTGTCAGACAGACTTTGCAGACAGCTGATAATATCTAAATTATAATTTCTTTAGTATGAATTAAAAATAAAATAAAAAAAAACTTATAACTATTATTATAATTAGAACATTGTACAATAATATCTATCTCCTATATAAATATATAAGTTATCTTGTGTATGTTGTCTACCAACTCGCACTTGGCCAGTGCAGTGGACTATGGCCTAAAACTCTCTCATTCTGAGAGAAGACCTGTGCCCAGCCGTGGGACAATAATGGGTTGACAAGATATATGTTATAAATGTATATAACCGATACTCACTGAATATTTAACTTCTAAATAATCTGACTGAGCTGGAATATCTGGTAAATTGAAGCAGTAGTTCTTTGTTACTTTCCTGGATTTGAATTCAGTAAGGCCTATTTCCTTGGCCACAGTGTTATTGAATTCTTCATACACATCTGCGATTGTGACCTCCTGGTCTGTTGATTCTAAAGTAACTGGATCCAATTTCTAGAAAATATTTCATAAACGTGACAAATGAAAACCACAAAACCTTCCAATTGAAAGAAAATATTACAAAACTAACTAACAATCATGTAATATAATTCTATGATATGCAATTTAATGAGCAGGATTTTTCTTATAGTATAAAATAAATTTAAAAGTAAGAAAGAATTGTGAAGCATTAACAAATACAAAATGCTCATAATTTCAATAAACTTACATATTCTCTGGGCAATAAAAACAGCTGCCTGTCAACGTTCTTCACAACAAGACAACACGATGTAGAGCCAGCCTTCTTACTCGATGGCTTCACATACACCTTACCAAACAGGTACACTACACCTGGCTTCACAAACCTGTCCTCCCAAGCATCCAACCAATAAAACTTAAGCACTTCATCTCCATCTCTATTAGTTTGTAGAGGCAACTGTCCATCTGTCTGAATTTGTGCTATTGCTTGGTTGTCACCCATTTGGTCTGTCCAATTGCTGCTTAAAGGCTTCAGTTCCTTGGGCGACTCTTTCTTCACTGGAAATATATCAAAATCCTCATTAAGAAACTCCTCGGCGACATCTGTAATCGTATTCAATGATGGAGGAAGCTCTTCCTTGATTTCTTTGACTGGAGGTGGTGGTGCATCATTGCTGAAGTCATCCTCCAAATCGATGTCTTGAGATTCAAATTCTTGTATGTTTTGAGTAGCCGAGTCCTCAATTTCTTGCTTTATTTCCTTGTCTATTTTCCATTCTGGCTTTTTGGGTGCAACACGATTATTCAATAGTGCTGTATCTATTGTCTCTACTTCCTGTAAGACAAATATTTTTATTCTAATACAATGAAATGTTTTTGATTATATTAAAAATGATAATGATAACTTGCAAGTAATAAATTCTTCCATCAATGCTCATTGCTATGAGCATTGATGGAATATTTTATTTATGAATGATCATGTTCATGTCATATTTATTTGTTTACATGACCATTCATGTAAACAATAAATACTATATTTGGACTTTCAATCCTGTATGACACATATACTAATATAAAGTTCACCAGTGGAATATTGTTATATTGTTAAATCACTTACAAAAGTATACAGTATTTTGGGAATACTTACCATGCTTTGCTTAGGCATTACTTTAACTTCTTTAGCAAGTACTGGAGTCGGTTTTTTTACAGCAGAAGATAGGGTTTTAAAGTAATTCTGAGCTTCCTTTTTGCTTGTCTCAACTATGCTAGCTTTAGTGGGTGCTACAGGTTTTGGTTTGACAACTGCTGGAGCGGCATTCCCATCCAAGTCTGACATAATATCTGACAGAATGTTATCCTCAGATAATTTAACTTCCTAAAAATAATATTTAGAACTTTGTGAATGTTTTAAATTTAGAAGATAAGAAACAAAAATAAACACGATATTTATACTGTTTAAAAATTGCACATATTGCTTTTCTTTTTTATGATACTTTAGGAAATATAGACCATTTATGACTTACACTATTATTATTATGATTATATAGATTTATACAAGTAAATGTGCAAAGAAATGCTGAGATTAATATTTTTAACAAACATATATATTACGATAATCTATATTACTGTTAGTGTTTAGTATTACTTTTGAAATGTTACTTTTAAGTTAATATTATACTGCTATACTGTGCGACCAGGATTAAAACAAGTTCTGGCTCGTTTAATATTATGATTTGACAACCCACAAGATGAAATGACCACCATACTAATTGGATATGCACTAGGAACCTAGTTTAATTCCTTACCTACCATACCTTACTACATACATATAAATGATGAATTTAGATTGTTGATCTAAATCTAGGTGTCCTTTGGGTTGTCCTAGGGGTTATTTGTCCTTTTGTGTATTCATAGCAAACGCCAAACTGAAAAAAATCCTCAAACCAAAAATCCAGAGTTATTAGTGTAGAAAGTTTTATACCTCTTTTTTCTTAGCAGGCATTGCACTCAGGAGATTTCTGATGTTGCCCTTGCCAGCTGGCTGGGGTGCCACTCTGGCTTTTCTCTTCTGACCCCTACCGGACTCCTTGTTATCTGACACCACATACGTGTCCTCAATCTGGTCATCATCAAATATCTCTCGCCCATCCTCCACATACCCAGTGCCATCTAAAATATTGATGCATAAATTACAATTATAATGGACTTTATGACTGTAACTTTTTTCACTACATTAAATCAAACCAAGTAAAGATTTATAAAGAGATTAAGAGATTTGTCTATTTACTAGCAGTTGTACTAAGTTACCGCATTAGTAATGAAATGTCATGATTTATTTTGTAGGTATCTCAGGTAGGTGAGTACATATATTTGCTGTAGCATAACAAAACAAATGAGTAATAAATAAATGTTTGAAGAGGGGTTACTATTTACAAGATGAGGTCTCAGATCGTAATAATTTATTTCATAAAAAGTGCTACTATTTCATACAAAAATTTCAAAAGGGAAGGGAAGGAATTGATTAGGTTCAATTTAATTGGTTGTATTCGATCAAATTAAACCTAATCAATTCCTATTATAAATATTTTTATTCAATTTTGAATTTACGTTTGCAACACAGCATTCAGTGTGCCAGACGGGACTATGCCTTTTCTAAGCCTCCATATGTTTCTTTATACCGAAAAGGTTAAGAATCCCTAACATAATATCAGATGTTCTACATATACAAGGTGTTACCATCTTCGATCCAGTCGTCCTCCTGCCGCTGCAGCACGCGCTCTGTGTATTCACGCTCGTCGACCGTGTCGTAAACATTTTCCATCTCCTCCACATTATACTTGTTCTTTGAGCCCTTGCCTTTACACTGTTTTAACCTATCTAACGCCGATAACCGCCCATGTTTGTCAATTTTTTGCCGTTTCGCCCTCTGCCCCGCTGCAAAAATTTTGTAACTTTAAGTATTTATATTTTGGAATTAAGAGAAAATAATCAGTATTTTTTGTTACTAATCCTCACCCAGAGATTCAGCCATCGTGCACTTAAACTTTATATTTATCTTCAAATAAGACAATTACATTAAAATTCACAAAATAATATTTCCCTGCTGACAGAAGCAGATTGCTGAATTTGTTGATAAATTGACATGACATTAAAATTGGCGCGAACGATCTTTTTTGTTTAATGATTGTAGCAAGGCAAAGTAGCATAACCCTGAAGTCTACTATATGTTGTATTATTTTTAAATTAATTAAAATAAATGCTGTTATTTAAAATAAATGCTGATTATGCGTAAATTTAACTGTAGAACTATTTTTTTTACTTCAGAACACATTTAAGACGAATATAAAAGTTAATATTGTCTATGATTTAAATTAAAGAAAAGTTAGGCTGAAAGTAAGAAGCCAAGGCCGTATAAAACTGTTGAAAAAAAGGAGTCGACGTGAAGTCAAGTGAACTACGAAGAAGATTGCCGCGATTTAAAAAAAGTTAGGCTCAAAGACGCCAAGCCAAAGCCGTAAAACATTTTAAATAATAACAAGTGAACTTTTTATGGTTACTTTTACGCGCCAATTTCACTGTCACTAAAAAGGAGTCGAAGTGAAGTGAGTCGCTGTTGATATAAATTAGCGTGTTTCTGAATATTTTACATTACAATTTTAATCATATTATAAGTTGAGAATAATGGCGATGCGAGATTATGCGGCTGACAAAGGTAAACGGAAATATTTTATGAATAACATGTATTCTCGAAAATATGTTTACACCGGTTAATTTTGATGTTGTTGCAGAGTCGTTTAAAAATTTCTTCATAGATTTCTGTCAAACTGATGACGATGGAAACAAATTCTTCAAATATTCGGAGCAGTTGACTAAAGTGGCTCATAGGGAGCAGGTAATTACATATATTATAAACCCTTATACACGTTCCTTTTTTAGGATTCCCAATGTCTTTGTCTAGGATACTTTCAAAGTAGCAGCCAGATATTTCTATAACCATGTTTTGGTGAACTATGTACCATGCTGGTAGTCGCTTGTGAGCTACATAATCCTTATGTATTTGATTTATCTATATCCGCCTAATATATAAGACCCCGGTTCTTTTCTACATTCAGACAAAATGTCATCCGGTGGTGAGCGTTGAATAGATGGACTAGTTGAATTGAGGAATTACTACTTGAATTGTAACAAAATCTATTTTTTTCTATAGTAAAAATAGTAATGCATCTCTATCACATTCATGTGTGTTAAATGGTAACTTTTGTACCTTGAGAACAAGTGGAAACTGCACACGTTACATTTACACATTACATATCACTCAGATTTATATCCAATGTTTGTTAGGTGGAATTTGTTGTGGAATTGGATGACCTACATGAGTCGAATGAGGAGCTGGCGGAGGCAGTGCGGCAAAACACTAGACGGTACACCAATATGGTGTCAGATGTTGTGTATGAGATGCTCCCAGATTACAAGCATAAAGAGGTAATTATTAGTAAATAATGCTATCAGTCATAGTTCCACACTAGAATGCCTAATGGGTGTTATGGATAAAAAGTAAGTATATAAATGTGCAGATTAAAAAAAAAACTATTAGATGGGGATTAAATTCAGGAAACTGCTTCTAGATTGGTATTATTGCCATTACATCCATACAAATACAATTTATATTACTAGAGCTCTTCACAGAATTTTTATAACAAATTATTATAGTATTTTTATATATATTTCTCTAATTATTTTATTGTGTAGAATAAGTATTATTAACAAGTAGTCTACCTTTTTTTTTTGGTGACGGGGGAAACCTTCAAAAAGGTACACCGAAGCCTAGGGAGAGACTCCGGGTTATGTGGGATTTTTACCCACTAAAACCCCCTCGGTGGCCTTCCTCAGCGCTTGCAAGTAGTCTGGCCATTGTTGGCCAGGTAAACAAGTAGTCTAACTGGCCAACAATAGCCATCTATGTGCTACCCCAGACAACATTAGATTCCAGGATTGTCTCTGAGGTGATCACTGGTGCATTGCTAACCCTTGGAAGAAAAAGGAGTTTAAAAACCTTTTAAATGTATTGCACATTGCATCAATTAAACATAATATATCAGCACGTAACACTGCTATTATTAAGCAGAAACACTGCGTTAGCTGAGGTGGTGTAGCTGCAGTTGCACAACAAATGGTTGACCATAACCATGCTTTGCATGCTAATCCAGCTTTATTTCTTGCTTATACAAGATATTTGTATAAGCAACAAATCAAGTTACATGTGTGAGCTGCTAAGGAGCAGTGAAACATTATTATCGTAAGCAATTAATAAACATTATTTTAGGTTGTTGCGAAAGACTCTTTGGATGTGTACATAGAGCACAGGATAATGTTGGAGGCCAGGAACCACAGGATTCCAGGAGAGATGAGAGACCCCAGGAATAGATATCCTCCAGAGCTGATCAGAAGATTGTAAGATATATTCCTATTATTTTAAGAATTTGTAACATTATGATATTACAATTAGTAAAAAACATGTGTAGAAATTTAATATTTGTAGGTGATTTTCAACATTTATAAGTGTGACTTATATTCTGTATTTTGTAACATTGCAGTGAAGTATATTTCAAGGATATGTCCAGTTCAAAGTCTCTTCCCATTCGGGATGTGAAGGCTGAGCACATAGGCAAACTTGTCACTGTCAGAGGTAAGTAAATAAAGTCAAACATTTTAATACATACAGGAAATTTGCAGCATTTCATAAATAATGTTTATTTATGTAATGGTGATTATCTGTATGAATGTAGATCCTTAATAACAGTGGGTTAGTATTGAGTTTTATAAAATATTTTATTATTTGTAGAAGATGAATCTTTAAGCTTTAAGGGCATAAAATGCTAATGGCTTCTTGGATTTCATGACAGTATTTTGCCATATTTACACTAATGTATACATTAAGAGGTTGTTAAAGGGCATTAAGCTGCATTTCCCTTATTTTTTTATTAGATTTAAGTAGAAAACGAGCATGCAGTCCACCTGTTGGTAAGTGATTACTGGCTTCCATGGACATATGTAAGCAAATTCATATAGAACAGGGATTCTATATGAAGTCGTTCACAGATGCATTGTTACTTCCGAGGACTGAGATGGTCGCCTCAGATATATATAGATAAGCTGGCAACCATACCCTTTCAACGAAACACAAAAAACTGCATTACACTAGAAATAGGTGTGGGGGTACTGCCGAGGTTGAACTTGAATATATTTTAATTGGTCTCAAAATAATAAGTGACTACAAATAATTTGACACTGTATGTAATAAAATTTAATGGAATATAATAATAGTAATGTAATTTATGTGAACACATATTGATTTTAATGAAAATTTATCTATCCTAGTTATTAATAATTAATTTATTAGGTTTCAACTTTGTAATCTCTCAACATTTTCTCCTTTGTACAATTAATTACTATAATATTTGTACGTCATAACATGACTAGATATGATGTTACTGCCTGTATCATGTGAACCACCTATATCTAATGACAAATAATAAATAAACTACACTGGTTTTACTACCTACATAAAATTCTGTTTGTTAAAGCAAAGACAGTTGCACAGTACGTTCGGTATCGCAGGTATAGTGACCCGCTGCACCGACGTGAAGCCCCTGCTGGTGGTGGCGACGTACTCGTGCAGCGCGTGCGGCGCGGAGACGTACCAGCCGGTGCGCGCGCTGCAGTTCACGCCGCCGCCCGCCTGCTCGGCCGACGACTGCCGGCTCAACAAGACGGCCGGCCAGCTGCACCTGCAGACGCGCGGCTCCCGCTTCCAGAAGTTCCAGGAGCTCAAGATACAGGAACATGTAAGTTATGTTTATGATTATCATATTTGCTACATGTGTTCAATTGTCTAAAGTTTTCATGAGGTCATGTAACCGTGTTACACTTAATATCCATTAAAAATTTCAATTTACAATACTTCATAAAAATTTTGGAGATAAAAACTAGCAGTACTTTTAAAAAAGTTACGACACATTTAGTTTTGCTTAGATTTTTATATAATAAAAAAAGTTAATCAACTTAGACAAAAATGGGATTGATTGATTGAGCAGTAAATTCCGATGTAACATCATTACCCACACACTCACCAACATGTATTCTAGGCATAATTAGCGGATACCTCCTGGAAAAGGCTTATGTTAAGGCAGTGGTTCTAAAAAAGCTGAAGGATGGATTTTCTGTCTAATAACAATTTAGTAAGGCAGATATAGATCAGCTTGAGTTGTACGAAGCTTTCTCTGTTCACTGTGTTCTGTAATTCTAGTCGGACCAAGTGCCGGTGGGGCACATCCCGCGGCAGCTGTCGGTGTACTGCCGCGGGGCCACGACGCGGCGCGCGCAGCCCGGCGACCACGTGGCCGTCTGCGGCGTGTTCCTGCCGCTGCTCAACGCCGGCTTCAAGCAGATCGTGCAGGGGCTGCTCTCCGATACCTACCTCGAGGCGCATGTGAGTGGGATAACATACATTCTTACCAGGTGGTAGAACCAGTGTAGTTCGATCGGGGAGGTACCACCGCCACACCTATCTCTCGCGTAAAGCAGTGCCAGTACACTTTAATGTGTCGCCATCTTAGTCCTCGAGACTAGAAATGCATCCTTGTGTCAGTATCTAAAATTAATATTTTTGAAATGACTGAGTAAGACAAAGTATAAACAACAAGATTTTAAGTCCTATGTATCCTTCCTTGGGGGTTGAATTTTTAAAAATCCTTTCTTATCGCTCACTTAGACCATAAACGGAACCCCTGTACCGACTTTTAAGGCTACATACACTAGTTTCGACTGTGCGTTGATATATAAGTCAGTGTGTCGGAATTACCTTTTATATTTTCTCTGTTTTTATTAAGTAGACAACTATGACACAAAACCATGTCAGAAAGTGCCAATCACTTTGTAATGCTGGGAATCTAATGATCACTTGATAAATTATGAAGGCTCTATATGACAAACTAGTCATAATGTAGAAAGACTTACTTATAACACTATCTGATATTTTGTGATTGTAACATAAATGTGACTGTATGTACTTATTATATAGTCGGCAGACTTGAATAACGTAAGATTAAATGCAATATTTTCACATGAAATGATTATATTTCTTTAATACTCCATACAGGGTGTAACCTGCTTAAACCAAAGTGATGACAGTGAAATGGCGGAGGCTCTTACCGAAGAAGAGTTAGCGGAGTTGGCTGATGAGGACTTGTACTCGAAAATGGCGCGCAGCCTTGCCCCCGAGATCTACGGACACGAGGATGTTAAGAAAGCACTCCTGTTGCTGCTGGTTGGAGGTGTTGATAAGTATGTATCAGTTGTAAATATACGAAAGTTTGAATTTGAACTCGATATCGAAAATGTTTGGAAAGGTACGTATGGAATGCATGGAAAGATTTCTAAACAATGGTACTTTTGACTAATTTCAAAAATGTATAATAGCACTGGGTTTTTCTGGACTAAAATTATGGATCTACTGCATTTTCATCTTTTTTAAAGTATACTGTAATGGGTCATTACAGTATATAATAAAATTTTATTTTGATTATAATTGAGGAATGGTTTTTTCTTTCTGGTCGTCGAATTGCACAAAACCCGGGAAAGTAGACGACTTTTTTTTATTTCATGTACCGTAATTGTACAAAAATAACTACTACTGTAATTTTGACTGTAATCACAATTTGGAACCTGCCTACACCACATGGTACAAAGCGATACTCAGTATAAAGCGTTTGTTCCAGACGTCCGAACGGCATGAAGATCCGCGGCAACATCAACATCTGCCTGATGGGCGACCCGGGCGTGGCCAAGTCGCAGCTGCTGAACTACATCGACCGGCTGGCGCCGCGCAGCCAGTACACCACCGGCCGCGGCTCTTCCGGCGTCGGCCTCACCGCCGCCGTGCTAAAGGTACTCTTTACTTCGATTAGCTAGACGTTATTAAGTGCTTCCATGTTACGTTCACTTATAAATGAGACTTAGGGAATAGACACTTATTTATGCTGTATAATTAAAAAAAAAGAAATTACTATTACGGTAATATAGGTATCAAATGTAAGCTAGTAAATAGACCAATCTAAATATATTTATTATAATATTTGTAAGGATTTTCACTCCCTTAATAAATGATAAACTGATAATAATTGTTAAAATATGATTTTATTGAGGATCAAAGTATAAAAATGATGAATAATGATAATCGAGCACGCGCGGCACTTGTGCTTGCCTATTGCGAACTAATTTATTGGATGTCGTTGTCGCATGACAATATTTTTGCTTACGACTATAATTTTGGGCGGTTGCACCGTAC
>DWNE01009918.1:0-10618 GCA_018249875.1 Cecropterus toxeus
ATGCGTTGCTACTCCCGAGGACTGAGATGGTCACCTCATATAAAAGTGAGCCGGCAACCACACCCTTCCACCGAAACTCAAGAACTGCTTCACGCTAGAAGTAGGTGTGGCGGTGGTACTTCCCCGGTCGAATTACCTTGGTTCTACCACCTGGCAAATGATGATAGATAGACTGCATGCTTCTTTGCTACTTCAAAGTGATAAAAAAATGTTAAAACGTTGTAGCTATCGAGTTGCGTCCGCCTGAACGCCAGCTTGTTTCATTTTAAAACTGTTCACAACTGTAATGTAATGTAATAAACACGTCAGGACTTGTTCCAAAGCTCTCATACGAAAAACGCGTCGCGCCCTGCTTTGTTCGAGTTCGTAATGGTTTTGGAAATGCTTTTTGATTGTGCCATCCTAACTTCTGTTGGTTCATAACTCTATTGTGTTGTTGGTTAAAGTATGATATAACTAAATGAAATTATGAATTGTTTACTAAAATTGTTTTATCTTCTGTACATTAGTACATTTTTGTTATAAAAATATGCAAATAAAATAATGTTTATCTACAGTTAGTGCGCCAGAGAAGTTTACCCTTAGCACAAATTTATCTTGTATCTTCAAAACCATCAATGTTTCTGTTTTTGCCTATACATTGCAATATACACCACGTTGCTGTTTTCATTTTCAGCCATACCTTGCAATGTACTTTGAGGCGATGGGCAAAAACAGATGCAATTATTGCTTTAAGGGAACGTAATAAACTAAGGGCACTGATTGTGCGTATGTACTCGTATATTAAAATATTCTTACTGATTTTCATCCACCTGTAGTCAATTGTTACCGTTACTGATATTTTGAAATGATAGATTGCCATCCATTTAGCTGTGAGGTGAAAGCCTATCAAAGTGATAAACATGGTATTATTTACAGTTTTGAGTAATTATATCACAGTATGTAGAGATATGAAGTTTTATCATTATATCTCTACATAAAATGATATAATTATGTTGGTACCTTAATAATGTGTGGTATTGGTATTTAAGTACGTATTTTTGCGTTACTTTTCACCTTTACCAAAAAATGTGTCACATCAAATCATCAGAAATAATTATATTTATAACGAGAACTAACTGTATCTCACAGAGTATAAACTCTCCTTAAAAACTATTTCAAATATTCAGACAATTAAACATCATGTAGAGAGCCTCGCATGAACAAAACCGAACTATTTGTGAGCTCAGGAGCTTTACGAAAATGGCCGGAAGTTACTGAAACATTTAATAATCGTGAACTTACACGTCGCGATAAAGCGCTTGTTTTATCGCTTATCCGTAGTGCGCTTAAAATTAGTTTTTATAGTAGTAACGATAAGCAAATATGTATTCTACAGCGATTAAAGTGGTCGTAAAGATTTTAGTTTCAGATTTTTTATAACGGTAATTTGTTTGGGTTTTGATAATAGTTTTGATACTGTCTATACCGTAATTTGTATATACCGTACTATATTGTTCTTTAGTAGAATTGAAGCTATGTTTATGAAAGTAATATAAGTAGAATTTAATAGTTGATATTCACGGTTATATTTTTATCATTACTTATTAATTTATTATAATAACATTAATGCTATACACATTAAGCATAAGCTCATAACATTAAGTTATTATTAAGAATGTCGTTTTCATTGACACAGTCAAAATTAGTTTAAAAGTTGACTTATCAACATCATTATATAAAAAAAACAATATTATTAGAAGAAATTTAACAGAAAAAATAATCTAATATATCTAACAGTCAGGTAAGATGAACACATGTAAAAATAAACTTGGAAATCCTCAGCGTTTGCGATTAAGTTGAAAAACAGAGTGTAGGCATTTGGAAAGTATTTGGGTGAAGATTTGGGGATCAGCGAACAAACTCGAAGGAACACGTTAATGCTTCGACCTGTGGTTCGAAATACAAGCTCGAGCGGGTTTTAGTGAATTTCTTTTATAACTCTTTGATAAACTGAGGTTGATAACTGTAGGTTTCTGTAGAGTTTTAAAGTGTCTTAGAGGTTTTAGAACAATACGAATGAAATAATGTTATGTAATGCCTTTTAGATCAGATGCAATTAGGGCACAGAGATTAGTTTAATTTATGCTCAAAACATTTTTTTACCTTAAGTTTATAACAGTCTTTGGTTTATATGGGTAATGCCTTTGCACTATTATATTTTATTAATGCAGCACTGTGGTACATTTATTTATTATTCCCAGTTATAGCACATGAGAGAAGCTAAGGCTATATATATGGAGGGTAAGCATATTTTCTAATTTCATACTGTAAGCTATAAATATCCTCTTTGTCTTGTGCATTGGACCACAACCGAAAGGGTGTTTTCATATTAAGTCCCGATAGCATCGCGATCGGCAGATAGCTGGCATGTGTCGTTTGTTGTTAACAGAGATTGTTTCGTGGACTCCATAACTGTTCTGAGGGTGTATTTGCGACTACAAAGAGTTTAAGTTAAATACCTTTTTGCTCTACAACTAAATTTTCTTTTTACTCATGTCTGTTCCATGATTTGTGAGATTGCAAGCGAAATGAGACAAACTATACAGTCGGGAACATTTGAATCTTACTAACGTGTCAAAGTTAGGTCGTGTGATGCAATATCAACCTCATTTTATTAAAATGTAGCCAGTAGTAACCCCAATAAGGCCACATCTTATGATTCGAATGTCGCTCTGTAGGCTTCCTGCTTCAGACTGAGAATTTCCGTATCACAGATACCAAGAACATATAAAATACAAAGATTATAAAAAAATAGAAATCAGTCAGCAACTTCTTAATTAAAGTTATAATTAGAATTGTGATGCTAGTGACGATATGTATTTAAAGGTAAGATCTTCTTCTTGATTATGTTAATAAATTACAATTTTAATTTAGTACAAAGTAAAATAATAAGAAACTTTGAGTAAAGCAGACCACTTAGGAAGCCACAAACACGATACCCAACCGCAACCAAACGCAAACTAAACTGAATACGAAATACCGTTTAATTTAATTCAAGAAACCGAACTAGATAGCGCCACTCGATGAACCAGAACCGTTCAACGAATTCTGCACGTAATAAGGCGGAGGAATGGAAAAATGTTCTTTAAAAAATCAATGTTCAGGTGGGGGTTTTTATCGTTCTTCGCATGCATTCAGTAGCAGATTGAGGGTTAAGATTTGCTCATTTGTATTCAGAGCGTGCGGTAGTACGCGAGGTAACCCGACGCCCGCCCGATCAGTAAAGGTTTTCAGCCTCGGCGGGTCTTAAATACCAGGAGATTCTATTAGCGTCTTCCTTCAACGTTACGATGTTACGAATCTCTTTAATTTGTTCTGTAATTGGTTGCGAAATGTGAACGGTTGCTTTTTATTGACGTCTAATTATTCGCTTCGTTACTCAACTGGTCTTTATGTCTGTATTAAACTTGAAATGCAAATAATAAAATGTTTCTAACACCTATTCTCCAAAAAATAAAATTAATATGAATATCAATTTAAGTTCTCATTACTGTCTAGAGATAGTAGAAACAAGCACTATATTCGATTTTTAAGCCTGGGATAAGACAGAAGCTAAGCCTTTGATAAGTCCTTAGACATAGTATCATAAATGTTGGAATCAGGTAGCACTTCATTCCTGTTTGGAGTTACAAACGTCAATGGGAAGCAGTAATTGCTCTTTGGTGGACTGCAATCTGTTTAATCCAACAATTGTATAAAAATATTATAATTATTAATTTAACTAATATGCCATTGAAATGTGTCATTAACATCATCAACCGTTCATCACATCATTCAACATGTGATTAAAACAGGGAAAAATGTAGTGCATACGTTAGCATAGTAAGTAAAATATGCATTTCATTTCCATGTCCTAAATAGCCGAGTTAAACTAATCGGAACTAAGAAAAAGAGAAAAATGAAACACTTATTCCGCCCGAAGGCGCAACTACAAAAAATCATGACTATTTCATACGCCGAAAGTATATCGCACGTGACCGTAATTCTCGTTCTCACATTCATAATACGAATTTCGCATCGCTTTGAGCGAGATGATGAATGTTGCCTTGTTTTATGTTTTTCCGCGCAACGATGCTTAATTTCCCGTGGCTTCGCATGAACTTCATAATAATTTGCTGAACAAACAAAGCAGGAACTGGTTTTTATAAGAATGTTCAAGGGTAACGTAATGAGGATGAGTTACGGCGATCTCGTGAACCGCTGCTCTAATATTTCACGATGTTTCGACGAAAATGTTTGTTTCGTCGCTTCTGACTATTTTATGAATACTGTCGTAATTCGGGATGAGTGATATTTTCTGGCTGATAGAGATTTTGGGTTCTCAAATTGCGGGATTGAGGTTCACTCATATACCATATTATTATAAAAATATCCATTTGATAATGTTGACGGAAAACATATAACAGAAATCGGTTGAAAATTCTTTTGAATTGCTTAAAAAAATTAAAGGTGTCCTTAAATCACACCTGGCTAGTGTGGTGGACCATATCTAAATCTCATTTTGAACGTTTTTATGAGAGAAAAAAGAATAACAATAAATCTTTATATTATTTTCCATAGAACGTTAAACATAAGTAAACCTAGTTGTTAACTTGCGTTTTTACATTTTCAGAGAAATACATAAAAGTTAAAATTTTTTTGGAAATCTTTGGTTGAAATGAACAGGCAATTCTCGGGACCTCGTTGGAACATTTCTCTTGGACGTCTTTAACAGACTCCGTCCGTACATCGGGTGTGTAATGTTATATACGGCAACTTTCCCCAAACACGTTAAATAAAAGAACTTTTTACATTAAAACTTTACTTTTGCTCCGCGCACTGATATCGACTTGCACCCAGTAATATAAAAATCCCATAAATATCTTATAGTTTAATAAAACGAAGTTATTTTAATACCAAAAGTTGTTATAATGGAAATAGTCAAACTCTACCGATAATGCAATATCAGAGGAACCACCGAAGCCTTATCAAAATTAATAATTTTACAGAAATTACATTGCAAATCGTCTATACACAATGTCGTTCAGAACTCACTCAACATTCCACACAGTACATTCATATGTACGTAATATACTCGCCAACTTTCACCAAACACGCCGCATAAAAAGAGGAACTTTTTACATCAAAACTTTATTTTCGCTCCCGCGCTGATTCGTACGTGCGACTATATTTCGGCTGATTACTATGTCTTGGAAATACCTACGGTTCCGTACATTCTCTTTCGGATATTAAAGTTGCATTTATTGGTTTTCGTCCAATCGTAGAGTTAAAAAATTTAGAAATATTACTGTGTTGAATTTTTTTATTCGCGGACACTCGTTATCTTAAGAGTCATAAGTGATACTGGCGCTCATAACATTAACCTTAAAAGTTTATTCATCATCATCATAAGTTTCATAATAAATTTGATAATCATTATAATGTTACTAAAAATAATGAAAATAACAAAATGACGCTTCAAATAAATGTTTACCGAAAGAAGCAGATAGTACAAACTTATAATGTGTCATACCAAATAATTAATATTATGTCGTTGTTATAATGTGCGTTGATTCTGAAGAAAACCGAAGTAAAGATTGATAATGATAATAACAAAATGATATTTTATTTAAATAATCGGAGGATTAAAATTTATGTTTATTTTACAGCTATTTATATTTTGATTTTTTAAGTTATACTTCTTAAGGCGCATTATGAAAAAACTGATGAGTTAGACAAAACTTACAGTATGAAGTTGCAGCGGCTGTAAATTACTATACAGACTCCAGCGTACACTCGTTAGCGTGTTTCAGAATTAAGTACACCACCTATTGGTGTCTTTCAACATTAAATTTGTATAACATTTACACGTGTTTTAGTTTCATATAAGTGCGATTTATATATGTGCTGATATATTATATTCAGTAGTGATTTAAAGTCAATAATTTGATCAATATATTTACTATTCGTAAATATTAGTGAAAAAATTGTGTCTATAGACTTTTTCAAGTGCTTCCATATAGTTGAGGTATGTATCCGTATGTATAAACAAATTATTTGAAAATGTTTTTGCCTTGATACGCCAAAGGAGTATAACTTCCAACGCGTGTACATAAGTGCACACACAGTTTTTTATTTACAAATCATCAAGAGCTGTTATTCATTGTATTTCCAATCACAAAAAGAAAAACATTAGTTTACTCCTATGCGGTGAAACGAGTCCATTAATAGGTACCTTACACTAGTTGTTTATATAAAAGGGGTTTGTTTGTGTCGTTGAAACGATTCCTTTAACAATGTTTGTCGATGTACACATACGAGTACACACGGTCCCGCTCCTTAGCGTTAATGAATTCTAAGGAAAACATCGCTATGAGTGGTTCCAGTTGAAAATTTGTACCAGATGCTGGGGAGTTCCATGAAATTGATTCAGCTTCAATTGAAAATTCTTTTGTGGAGCTAAGAGTTTTCTATCTCTTAAAATATAACTGTATACACGTAACTGACATAAAAAATACAAAAAAGGTTATGTATTATGTTTAGTTTTGTCTCTTACTGCTTACTTTCCGTTAATGTTTTTTTTCTTAACTGGAGAATTTTGAGCACTTGAAGAATTTCAAATTTATGTACGCATAAATTAGTGGCTAACTCGTTGAAATATTAATAACAGTTCTGAAATTAATATACATTAAATCTAAGTTAATACATCTATAAGGCGTTTAGTAAACAGTTTTAGAAATAGGTACAAAAGACTCCAAGAAAGTAAGGCTTGAGGATTCAATTTGAGTAATTACTTTAGAAGCAAACAATTATCCGTAAGTATTAGTTGAGCCGCAGATGGGACTTGGGATTCAATTACTAATGACAAACTATTAGAAATTAATCTGTGGATAGGCGAAGTTTCCGCTTCGGATACAAGTTTACATTTTGTTGATTTGGAAGGATTCATTACTGAGGAAACAGCAATATGAAATTGTATAACCATGTCAATAGAGATCTAAGATTGAGATTTGGGCTTTCTATTTACTTCTATTCAACACAAAAACCTTTACTCGATATTTGGGACTAAGTAATGAAAATTATCTTTGATGACATGTATTTTGTTAGTATATAATGGAGAAACAACTGTGAATGCTGAAAATGTTTGTGAAATTAGATTCAATAACGTCTTGTTATTGCTAATTATTAAGAACTTATTTTTTTTACATAATTAGTTATTGTTTCCAATATTAAATTATTGTCTGTGCCTTTAGGGCAAAATAAAACACGTAACAGTTCAATTGCTCGAGTTTAGGATATTCTAAGGTCAGAAGTTGTAATATAAAATTAATTTACTCTTCGGTATTACTAACGAACAGAGGTACACTGAACGTATTAACGTAATATTTATGAAGTAAATTGCTTGTAATGTAGACTGTATGTATGTTTATACTTATATGTATACAAATTTCGTCGTGAGTTTCGTCTTTGTAACACAACGTATAATAGCGCTTTCTACACTCATAGCCCTACACTCGGATTTTCTCCTGTGTCATGGGTACCATGGACACACACAGAGACGAATACACAAATACCAAGACCCAGAACAGAAATCTATGAATCTATGAACAATGGCTGAGGATCGAATCCGGAACCCACTGCGTGTAAGACCGGTATGGTGACCATTCCGACACGGGTTATCATTAAAATGAAATTATGAGTCAGCCAGGTACATCAGTTTCTTGATCATATTTTCCTTGAACATTATTTAATTATCTGCATAGGACACTAAAGTGGAAAAATTCACAAGGAATAAAACACTTTATCTATATAATAATAAGCAGTGGGCCATCATGTCGTATGTATTTTAGAGTTTTCATCCGCGTATTGTGATGATACATAAATAATGTTGTTTTATTAATTTGTTTATTTCAATTCAGATTAGTCGAATGTATGTTTCATTGCAATATATGCAATAGAACTCAGGTAAGGAACGTTAGAGTGAGAAATTTTATTCCCGTATAAAAACAATGGGTCTAGTTTTAGGTAAATACTTAGAAAAAAATCAAACTACAAAAAAAATTACCTAGAAATTTAACTCTCATATAGAGGAATTCAGTTTTACTATGGGATATTTCACTCGGCAGCTTATCGATACTGCACTGCGCTGCGCTTCGAGGTTTAACGAAATGATAAGTGATTTCCCAAATGATGACAGTACAAAGCCGGTTTTCGGGTTCGCCGTCAGGACCCATTGTGTTACTCGCATCACTAATAGATTAGCGGTGGACGGGATCACAATAGCGCTAGTCTCCCCAGATGTCGCTACTGGTATTTGATCAAATCGATTCGCCACCGAAAGATCTTATTGTGGTTAATTATCGACAGATAAGCGTAATAATAATCATTTTGATATCTTAAATAATAAAGATAGGTTAAAACAATGTTAAAATCATGCTACGAGCATTGATCATTTTTAACAAATACTTTGTTTGGTAGTAAATTTTGATCTACTTATAATTTTCGCATGGGAACTTAATTTTGTTACAAGCATAGTTTTATTTTTAGTTTCAATTGTTTAGTTTGGATGTAATTTGGTATCTTCATGCTAATCTGGCAGTAGAGCCAGGAGGTGGGTGGCGGAACTTCAGTGGATTATAAAATCCTCGAGTTTGAGCTATCGTGGGTCGTTTTGAAGAGTGCAACAGGTTAGTCCACGAATTAAGTTTTTTTTTTACTTTTCACCGAAATCAAAAAAGTAAGAGATTCTTAATACGGCTGTTCCTAGTTCATGAAATTATTTATGTTTGTATCGGCATAAAAAAGTTACCGAAATCATTTATCATAAAAATACGATTTATATGAAAATTTATAAATAATATGACAAAATAATGATTTAGAATCAACATAGGAGCAATGAACAATGTACACGACAATATTTTTTTAATGAAGAAATTCTATTTTGTTGCAAAACATGTTGATTTTTGATTTCAATAGCTATTGTAAAGTGCATTACTAATGGATTAGCGGTGAACAAGACCACAATGGCGTTAGATGTCGCCACTGTGGAATTGATCCAGCACATAAGTATTTAAAGTACCATAGTTGATCATTATTCCATTGTGAATTTCAGCTAGTATTTTAGGTAGACGAGCAGTGATAGCCTAATGGTTGAAACTTGGCCTCCCAGTCAAGAGTCTGAGGTTCGAATCTTAGACGTGGTGCACAGGATTGATCGTGCGTGACTTTCATAAAATGATATTCGTATTAGAAATTAATTATCACTGCTTTATGGCGAAGGAAAATATTGGTAAAAAATCTGCACACCAGAGAGTTTTTAAAAATAAAAAAGGATTTCTTAAAGGTGTGTGTAGTCTATTAATTCGCATGGCCAGCGCGGTGAAACTCTCTCATTCTTTTTGATGACCCGCATGGCCGAGCGGTTACCGTACCGATCTAACGCGCAGTGGGTCCCGAGTTCGATCCCCCAGCCTGAATGATGAGTTTAGATTTTTGTTCTGGGTCAGGGTGTTTGTGTATTCGTCTTTGTGTGTCCATGGCACCCACGACACAGGAGAAAATCGTAGTGTGGGGCTATGAGTGTAGAAAGCTCCATCATTACATTTAATCTTACTAATATTACATAGCGAAAGATTGTGTGGATTGTACGTATGATTGTTGCTCTTTTATACAAAAAGTACTGGTCGGATTTCGCTGAAATTTGGCACACAGATAATTTATCACCTGCTCTCTATCTTAGATTTTGTTTCGTTAACGGTTGTAAAGGATAACACGGCTAGCTTTTTTATTGGAAACTAGCGGACCCGTGCCCCCTTCGTTGGGCATTAAAAAAACGGTGTACCTACATACGTAACCTTTCTACCCCTATTTTATATTCTTGCGGGCTAATTCTCTAAAAGCGCTAATTAATTATGTCATTATTTCTACCCATAAAACTATATAATAAGTTTCATAGAGCTTGCTACATAATTACCGGTTGAATTTCTAAAATTCCTTTGCTTCGTCGATATGATTTAGCGAAGTGTTTTGAGCGCCGACTTCGGGACTATGTACTGTTTAGGTACAAAACGAATATATATTTAAATTACTTTTTACTTTTATGTAGCATAGTCAGTTATTTTTTTTGTTATCTTATATATAAAATTCTCGTGTCACAATGTTCGTTCCCGTACTCCTCCGAAACACCCTTAACATTTTTTTTATTTTTAGACATTTTTTTACCATTGTTATCCACCCTTAACATTTTTTTTTATTTTTAGACTTTTTTTTTTTTATTATATCGCAGTAAAAAATACATATGACCCTAAATTTGTACCCTTCTAGCACCAACCCCTATTTTAAATTGCCATTTTAGTAATTTAATCATTTTTCATCCCCGGTCAATAACTGATCAATCAATCGTTCTTACACATTTACAGTAAGTTAGTTATTTTTTGTCTACACTAGAAATTACTTAGAAATCATCTATTATTTTCAAGTTAACGTTGTGTATGAAAAAAATAATATTATGTAAATCGCGCAGATTTCTCCTCAAATAATAATATAGTCTCAATCTGCCCCCCCCCCCCCCCCCCCCCCCCCCCCCTTTTTCCCCCCC
>DWNE01009919.1:0-10617 GCA_018249875.1 Cecropterus toxeus
CGCCGACTTCGGGACTATGCACTATGTACTGTGTGTGTAAGAAACCAACATATATTTAAATTATTTTATTGCTTTTTGGTGACATGGAAGTCGGTTTATATTATTTGTTAAAAAGTTTTATTCACAAAGATATTACAGATTTTTGGATAGAGTTTTTTACACAGATAGTTTATAACCTAGATTGAAACATACGATTTTTTTCTGTGGTACGTATGTTATAAGTGACAGAGACGAGGAAAAAAGTTCATTTTGTATGAAATCATACTAATGTCGTTAGGACGCTTTCTCTCAAATAGAAGTAAGATAACTAACTTAATATTAATAAAAGGTCGTAGAACCCTTCGTGGTTCAGCTCCGGAGGCACCATTGTCACGTATTTTTGCCTATAACAACAATGCTAAGTGATGCTGTGTTCCAATTTAAAGGGTGTGAGATGACCTACTTAACCAATATTCCAAGTTAGTGTTAGCAATGTATTTCTGGACGAATTTTAGGCAAGATTCAAACCTTGTCTGGACGGCAGTGGCCACTTATCACCATCAATTGCGAATTCCATACTAAAAAGAAGACAATTATTATTCATGTTTCTTACTGCCATAAGATCCTTTTAAGTAAGACATCCAATAAGTCATTTTTCAAGCGGATTTACATAATCGGTCTCGAACATTGCAAAGTTAATACTTTTTATCGGACGTGGTGATAAATTAAACGGCTCACTCCAGAGATACGGTTCATTAATCTTTCAGGGCGTTTCGTTTCCCGAAGGCTACTATGCATTTCAAATAATGTAGAGTTTGGTATTGATCAGATAATTTCGAAGGCTCTCTGGCAGGCTGGACACTCGTAAATTTGACCTTTTATGATCCATTAAATTGGCGATGATACGAGCCAACGCGTGGTTACATAAAGATTTTACTGGATGTAGGAGCCTTGGCGTTTTGGGTGAATATTTTTTATAAGAATATATACTGTTTAACTTATCAAGAAAATTCTTGTTAGAGTAAGGCTTAAACCTTTAAATACTCGGAACTCCACGTTATTTGCTCATGTTACATGGGTGGCATGTACACACAAATAATAATGCATAAATACCCGGACCCAACATTAATTTAAATAATCTAAATTTATCATTCAAATATCCGTCTGACGGAGGCTAATCGCGAAATCCACAGACCATTACGGTGACCTTTCACCACGTGGATCGTTATAGTTAATTATCCATGTAGAATATTCCACATTGTTTTTAGTTTTTATTGCAAGTTTTCGCTAACTTGCAATTCGCTGATTTTTACATAGGAGGTATAATAATAATAATAATGCTTTATTGCTACACAAAATACAAAAATTAACATGCAAGCTTAAATCTAATTTACAAAAATAATTTGTGAGCAAAGGAGGAGTTTCAGCTTCTGCTAGCACGAGCGACCTCGTGCAGCGCTGTTTTTCAAGCTCCTCCTCTCCCTTAGATGTGGTTTGGGAGTTAAAAGTACATTCCCCCATCGCGGTTACATTACTAATTCCCCCAAGCGAGTAAAAGGCTTAAATCTAATTATGTACGTAATTTACAGACAGATCACTCTATGCATTTGTGTGTGTGTGTGTGTGTGTTTTTATTCCTATATGCGTGTCCAGATCCGAAAGTTCATATCCATAACATTTATTTATTTATTATAGAGTTTCACTACGCAAAAAATCAGTTGCTACAACGTAAATGGCATTGTATTACAATTGATTTTTATGATTACATCTCCGAACATTAATATTCATTTATGATTATAGAAAGTGAAGAAAGTGTGTGAAAATTGTACACCACACTCTAAGTGTTTCTTGTGGCGTGTAATTATATTAGCATTAGGAAGGAAAAGCCTCGTATGGTGGCACGAAGACGGCAACCTTCACAAACGTGCATGACGTGACGCGGTCGTGTATTGTAAACGTTTCACGACTTTTCTTTTGATAATGACGACCATACACGGCGTTTCCCTTTATTTATTGTAGACTGTTGGGTAAGCCACTCGACATTACATACGTAGGCCACTGCCGTTTTTTTATCGTTTCTAGGCAATTGCTCTATAACTTTTTGGGTATGTATTATGAAAGACAGGTAAAGTTTGAGCAAAATAAAAATGTAATTCATACAAAAGTACTAATGAAAATTTCACGTGTCTATATATCGCATGTATCCTATAAAAATAGCTATTAGAACATATTACTATGAATTAAAACCACTATAATTAATTAAATGGATTTTCAATATATTTATAGTCCGTATGACAATGTAAATTATCTGAAACGCGGGTGAAATCGCGAGGTCCGACTACAGACAATCGTCAATTTTAATTGTACATATTTATGCGGATTGTACAATTATTATGGTATTTTTTCGTACCATGCAGTGTGATATAGGGGTCATTTATATCTAAAATTCGATTTGTTTTAAGGAATTTATTTTACTTATAGAAAATGTAAAAGCAGCCCTGAAAAGCTTTCATTATGTTAAGCAACGATTTTGTCATCAAACCTTGACCTAGCGGGGCGGAGCCCGCCAAATCATAATGGCACTTGTCAACCATCTACCGGCAGTATCATTTATAAAGATTAATAGCACCACTAAGGAACTAATAGTTTATAACGGGCTTGCTTCCCGGTTCCAACTGCTTTGCCATTTTTGTATTAACATTTTTATATGATTGAAGCAAACGATCCTGCAATTTAACTGATTGGAGGTGGTTGCTAACGTCTACGGTTTCCTGTGAGCATCATCATATAGATATACTGGGATTATATCTGATAGAAATCACAGATGCGTTGCTACTACCTAAGACTAGTCGCCTCATATGAGAGCGAGCCGGCAACCACTTCTCTAATAAGTTCATAAATAACAATTAAAAGTTAATTTTATTTAAAACTTCATCTTCTGCTGTATTTGGTTTTCGACAATATTTGAGGGCATTTTCCCACAAAATAAAAGTTTAGTGTATACGGTTTTTATCCGTCAATGTAACACACTAGTATGATGCACAATGTATAAAACGCCTAGCAATAAGTATTTAACACTGCATAATTATTTTATCTTTCTTCATTTTCTCGGTTGTTATTTTGTACTTAGTGTCTCATACTAAGGGACTTAATTATTTAAAATAGCTGGATTAACAATTAAACCAAAAAAGTGTTGATGAAGCGGTGTAGTAAAAGTAAATCAGACATTTTGATTGCAGCTATCCTGTTACAATTAATTCATATTAAATTCTGTGCGGTCATACAATATATGCGTAAAAAGTAGAGGCATATAACTAAGCTGTGGTAGATGGGTGTCTTAATAAATGATAAAAAGAAACACTTTTATTAATTACACCTCGACACTGGGAATTCATTTCGTGAGGGCCATGATCACACAAATATTAGTTCTACATAAAATCCATAACAGTTATTTAAATTAATTACTTAGACTTGTGACTGTTCGGGCAACAAATACCCTGCATGACCGGTGCGGTCTCAGCTAAGTCTAAGTCATGGTAGACAAATTTTAAATATTTTTTCTATAAACCGTAGACTTTGTGTTTTATACAAATTTCGGTGAACGGCCTCATTAAGCTCAGTTCTCACGCCAAATAATTTTACCGACTCCCTTTATTTTCGTCTCCACTTATTATTAGATTTGTGAAAAGGCCCACTTCATCATTTTTCAACAGAATACTCTTCTCACACAATATTTCTGATGTCTAAATCACTCCTTCGCACAGGAAGAGCTAGAAGGGTGATTATTTATAAATAATAATATCTAAAACAAAGTTTTTTGTCGTAAATTTTTTTTAAGTGCTCACCTGCTCATCGTCGAGCGTTACAACGATTTCATTAAATTAAATGTTCTGGCATAATATAGGATATTAACAGTGCATGGTACGTACATATGTATGATGATTGATTTTAAGCAACTCATTTTTTCATTCATAATGGTTTTTTTGTCAATAATAACTATGTAACCGGATGCATGGACGCCAAATGTTGCATAGACTACCTACTCAGAATAGGTGGATGGGGACTAGTCATAGGTTTAGGTAGGATTTGCCTTCCAACCCTCAATCTCGTCAGTGTAGTAAGATAATGTAAATAACGTGGAAAATAGCTTTTCTATGTTTCATTATTTTAGTGATTGGCTTATCTTAATATTTTTACAGTTTTATTGTTATGTGGATATTAAAGATCACTTCATGTTTTTAGTATAATTTTGTTAATCGCTTTAGTGAATTTACATCATTAATTAGAATAAATAGTACACGATCGTAACATGTAAATGAATAATTCGTTTGCTGTGAAATGTAAATACACGTAAAAGGTAATTTGATTTGGATTGTATATTAAATAAATTCTTGGTATGATAATATTACATTATTAAAATAAAATGAAACACTATTATTTTTGTATCAGAATTAACTATTATTCAGTTTCGATCAAATATTATTAGATTCAATAAAGTTGCGCCATCTACAAGCGTAGCATGGAAAACTTCGTAGTCGTAGCAACTTACTACGCAGCTAGAGCTGTACTCGCGCGTTATTGTACAGCGGCGCTACAGAGTTCGGCTGTATACCAACAGAGGGCGCTTTTATACGTAGTATCCTACAAGTATACAGACAAAAAATAGAGCTTTTTTTTGTTTTTATCTCTACGATTTTTTCTGGCTGAAAGATAAAATAGCTCGTCGCAGGTAATCAATACCGTCGCGTAGCAACCCGTGACGTCACGAGTGCAATAACCGGTGCATCGCGTCCCGCCCACTCCAGAGAAACATCAATGTCACTTACGCACCTTTGCTGCCCTGGTACCCATTTTCACGTTACAAGGAAAACATTTTCAGCTATTTACGCGCTATAACCGGTTTACGGTTATAAAAACGTAAATTATAGTGTGCATTTTCATAATTGGTGTGTGTTTGTGGAGATATTATAAGAGTGTGTTTGTCTAAAATGCTGCCGGAACCCTTGACATATGCTAATAATATTTGTGTATTAAAGAAAATTGCTTCTGCAATGAACTTTACAGAAATCGGAAGTTAAATGTTAATGATATGGAAGTCATTTCTTTATATTTTTAAATTCGTAATAATTCAAATAACGTATTGTGATAGATATGAATTCGTATCGGAATATAAAATTATTTTACTTACCAGTTACAGTGCTGTGATTCAGACATTTAGACCAATCATATCTGTTTAGACCAAAACTGATTAGTAGAGTTTTGTATACCATCAGCTGCCAATAGCCACGCCGGCGTTCAAATACAAAACATATGGCGGATGAACAGATCCCCTTAATATTCTGGGATAGTCTTTCAGTTGTGTATTAATCTACGAACGGGAGCTAGTGTTCCACATTTGAATTGGCTGTTCGATATTTATTTTTAATTCATTTGTTGTGCGCTTGCTGTTCGATTTTTAAAATGGCTGGTGAGTATTTTTACTTTTTTATGCTTATTAATGACCTTGATAATATTTGTCGTAGAGTAGTTTGTTTCTTTAATATGTATGATTTTATGCTTTCCATAAACAATATTTTATTCTTAGTCTGCCATTAGCTGGTCCTTGGATTTTACGACATATCGAATTGAGTTGTAAAGGTTTCCGGTGTGTAAATTGTTTTGCCTACGCAAGTTGTACCATTTTCGCTAACAGTTCGTTCATGACTTTACTCGCGAGAGAACCCTATCTATTTTTATCAGAGAATTTTAAATCTTGCGTTTAATGTAACTGCTAATATGCCTATGTATACGAGCTGATCCTAAAAAGCCTATGTTTTGACGGAATGTTCAAGAAAAAAGATGAATTTACTGGTCGATCATGATACACCTGTAAATGTTGTTCTAGTGGAATCCCACTAGTATCAGGTGTATACGGAAAAGGCAGGAGACAGAGTTAATTGGAAAACATTATTATACTGCCATAAACATAAATAAATAGGTATTTTAGTTTAAACAATAACATTAACGTAACGGCATAGATATAAGTAAGTCTAGGACCCGGAACGCATAGAATAAAATAAAACAATCGCCCATAAATTCCGCAGTGCATCCCGCCCAATATATTACTTAGACCGGCCATGAATAGAACGAAGATCGTCAATAACCCAACCCGTGACTTAGTATCTTTGTAAACGTAAACATTATAATAGACTCCTTATTTATACAAATAAATAACATTATTTGAAATAATATATTACGGTACCAAATACGTATACCAGTAAGTAAGCTAAAGTGTATTTAAATAAATAAAGACGCTTTCTACACTCATAGCCCCACACTAGGATTTCCTCCTGTGTCGTGGGTGCCATGGTCACATAAAGACGAATACACAAACACCCGGACCCAGAACAGAAATCTAAACTCATCATTCAGATGCCTGTCTGACCGGAGATCGAACCCGGGACCCACTGCGCGTTAGATCGGTTTGGTAACCGCTCGGCCACGCGGGTCGTCAAACCCGCGTGGCCGAGCGATTAAAGTGTGTAAATAAAAATAACAAAAAGTAAAAAACTGACTTCAATGTCACAAAAAAGTCGGCACTTGACATAATATGTTACGCGTATGTTGTTAGATTAGAACAACGAATCTATGTATGTCCTACGAGTATATATGTATGCATATGAGTGCCGACTTCAGAACTATGTACTGTGTATGTAAGAAACTAACATATATTTAAATTATTATTTTGCTTTTGTGGTGACATTGAAATCGATTTTCTCCTAAATGCCCTTGTCAGAACTGAACCATATTAAATTGTATCCAATTGGGATGCACCATCTTTCAAATACAGAAAAAAATGGAAAACTAGGTTCACCTAGTCGAAAGTATCGAAGTATCAAAAATAAATAAACAATACAGGCGAATTGAAGACCTCGTCCTTTTTTTAAGGTGGGTAAAAATGATTTGGTTTTTTCACTCTCTCATCCGATAGTAGTCATTATTACTGTCTGTAATGCCAAGAGATGGCTCGGGATCGAAACCCTGACATGCTGAAATTATTTTACATGAGTTTAGAATTTTATGATGATATCTGTCTTCGTTCGTATCATAGCATCCACTACACAAGGAGTCCTATTAAGGAAGTATGCAGAGTTATGTATGCAGAGTATTAAGAGTAGAAATCGTTATTTATTCATATATTCCGATATCTTTGTATTATAATACCAATAGACAAGGTAGAGACATTAGAAGTCTATTCGTTTTCGTCCTCCATGGTTCTAAAGTATTAATAGTTGTTTCACATCGAGGTCTCGTGGGTCAATTAAAAACTTAATAGGAATTCTCCGGGGAACTTCATCTCTTAATTTTGTTTGATATGGATATATTTGGATGTAGATAATTATTTTAATGAGTTTTCTTGAAATCGAAATATTGATTATCGATATAACAGCATTAAGAAACTTTCTAAATTGATGTAATTTTATATTTAAGATAAATTTGGAGACACTTATGGCTAAGAGATTTTGTAGTAAATAACAAATACACGACGGGCGTTGAATAATTATAATTACGAAGAATCAGAATAGGTTTGGTCTGTTTTTTTATCTTGCAAAGCTTAATTCTTTTTTAACCGACTTCAAAAAAGGAAGAGTTCTCAATTGGTGTGTATTTTTTTATGAAATTTAAGAAGAAAAGGAACCTACACTTCCTAATTACTAAATGACTAATGCAGCCTCTACAAACCTAATCTAATATTAAGAAAAAGCTAAGTTCTTTTGCACCGTATATATGTATTTGTGAGGAAATTCATGTGAAGGACAGATATTGAGAGATTTTGAGAGAGGATAAAGAGATGGAGATAGAGAATTAATAATTCCAATGTTATTATTATAATTATTGTCTGTCCGTATGTCTGTAGGTATGTTTGAAGTCGCATCAAGTCCAAACTACTGAATTTTACTCAAAGAATTGATTGAATACATTTATAATCCGCATCTTGATTTAACATTTAGTCCTTGCTTCATTGAAATATCTATTTATATATCAAAAGTTATTATTTATTTCTAAGTTACATTGTAATAAACGCATGTTAAAAATATATTTTACAGAAAACTTGTTTTTGTTCTTTTTTTGTTAATGTGTAGGTATATGCTTTTAACGGTAGAATGCGTTTAGCGTTGATTTTGAACGTAATTAACACTTATATCATGTTTGCTCCGAAAACGAAAATCGGTCAGCTATTCCACAGCAATAATTTCAAGAGATTCCGTCATGTTTTCTGTAGGTATCCCGTGTGCATAATCCATTGATCCAGCAATAAAATGGCATTGATTATGAAATAACTAACAGGCACTTTGGGTTCATGTTTGTTTTTATCATTTTGTAGCAACAAACGAGAATGCAGTCCATCTGATAGTAGGTGGTTACTGCCATCCATGGCAACTGTAAGCAACCATATAAAGAACAGGGGTCTCTGAATCTGAAGTCGATCGCAGGCGCTTTGCAACTCATAAGGACGGTTGCCTCAAATAAAAGTGAGCCGGCAACCACACCCTTCCACCGAAACGCAAGAACTGCTTCACAATCGAAATAGGTGAATTCTTATTAATATAACATGCATTGTGATAAAATAAACAATAACCCTTGTTATGGGCAATTCATTTGAATCATATCATTGATTCCGGAATCTATACTAATATGTATTATAAAGCTGAAGAGATGTATAGTTGAACGCGCTAATCTCAGGAGCTACTGGTATAACAGATTTTTTTGTCCGATTGTTGAATAGTCCGTTTATTGAGAAAGGGTAATATAAAATTGTTATGTTTCTTGTGTTTTTTTGTTTATATGTTATGTCTCATGTAGAGGCGAGTGAAATCACGAGGCACAGCTATTTCAATATAAGCATATACACCGTGGTGGTTGCACTTGACTATCGACTAAGCCAGGCAGTTTGCCATCACTTTACAACCCAAATAACTTCTTTGGAGTTCGACTCTTGTAGCAAAACCTACTAGCACTACACATATTTAAGCCTAGTAACAACAATTTTAAATGCTGCGTCCTTCTTTGAATGACGATAAGGATATACACCATCAGGGATAGCAGCGTACCTCAAGTGCGCCTTAAATCGTATTTGTGATTGATTACAGAAGTTCATATATAGTAGTTATCACTTATGTCAGGCTGTATTCTTGTTTATACCTTAAATTTAACAAAAAAAATATTTTTGAGCGTATAAATTAAACAATCCTGCAGATTTTTATAGGCCCCTCAACCGATTGAACTGTTCGACTTTATTAACATATCATCGTTCTTAACGATGTCTGGGGCCCTATAATTTGTTGCTTCGGTGTCAAGCTACCAAAAATAGTGGTCGCCCACTACTTACTGTACCCGGAAGGGGGTTCAATAAGCGTAGATTATATAAAACTTATTAATACGTACATAAGTACATAAAAACGTACTCGTGTACGAGTACGTTTTTATGTGATCAAGTTGCCTTTGTATAGTAACTAATAATCGTGGGAGTCCAAGTTTAGAGGAAGATAATAGCATTTATTTGCGATGTGATTCTACTGAGCTTTGGTTTGAAGGCTGATTAGGCATATACTACTATGGAGCGTACCATCAACGTACCATTAACTTCTAATCAAGCACAGGATATTTGTAGTCGAATAGAAATGTCAATGCACGGGCACGGGGGGCAGCTGCCCCTTTCCTCCCAGAAGACCGTTCGATCAAAGGGTAAAAAATCGATTATTTTCAAGAAGTTGATGTTGTTTCTGAAAAAAAAATATTATGTTAAGAAGAACGCGGATACCCCCTTAAAGTAATACCATAGTCTTAATGAAGTAGAGGAAAAAGCGGGGAGGAGGGACGATTTTTTTCACTATTACAACAATATGGGTATCAAATGAAAGCTAGTAAGTAGAATAGAACAGTCTAAAAATGTACGACTTGACTATTTTCACAAAAAACTCATATAAGAGTTGAATTAAATATATATCATTATGATCAAAAATTTCCTTTTAAGCAGTCGGATTTGTTGTTTTAATGTTTTAACGATGTTACTAGTTTCACTTGTCATTTTGTTCCTATATGAGGTTCAAATCTAATTGAAGCTTAAACCAGTCAAGCCCAACGCAGTGAGCTGAAATTATGCAAATACATTGTGCATGACAATGCTAGATTAGTGTCATTGGGATAACTAACGTTATTCAAAATCCAACATGGCGGACGCCCTAAAATGGACTAATTATTTTTAATCCACCCTACTGATATGAGTTTCGTATAAAAGGATGTTTTGAGAAGAAAACGAAAAACTAAATGACGTAACTAAAAATGGGTTAAGTGCGAGTCGGAGTCGCGTACGAAGGGTTCCGTACTATTATTTATGAATATCCTGTGAAAATTTCAAGCGTCTACCTGTTACCGTTTTTAATATTGAGCAAAAAACGCGTTTATTGTATGGGGGCCCACCTTAATATATATATATATATATTTAATTTTTAGTATTTTTTGTTATAGCGCCAACGGAAAAACATCATTTGTGAGTATTTCAGCTTTCTAGCTATCACGTTTTTGTGAGATACAGCCTGGAGACAGACAGACGGACAGACAGCGGAGTCCTAGTAATAGGGTCCCGTTTTTCCCTTT